>JAHPZR010029275.1:40000-90000 GCA_019787425.1 Platygyra sinensis | reverse complement strand
ATGTCACACTTGTTGATCAGTTAGATCTTGCCCTTCCAACACCCCTCAATTATCATGTAGAGAGCGAGGTTGTGTCCTGTGCTTCACAGAGTCGTACCAGTTCTGTTTCAGTGTTTGACTGTGTCTACCAGAAGGCGAAATGTTCCATTTATTTTTAATTGCATGGAGAAGTCCGTAGTACACTGTGAAACTAGGTTTAATTTTGAAAAGATTGACAAATTCTTGGTACGTTAGAAGCTTTCCACTATTAGGGTTTAAGAGGTGTTTAACTTTTGTAACACCCGCCTTGTGCCAAGACTCATAAAATATTGGCTTGGTTGCGATTTTTATTTCATGGTTGTTCCATATAATGACCTCGTATAGATCTATTTTTTCTTGATCTATTTCAGCTTTGATTTTCTTTACCGTTTCCCAACAGTTGAGGATTTCTGAATAGAAGCAAGGAATGTTTTTTAAACTGAGTTCTTTAGTTTTGTAACTGCATGATAGTAAGAACTTAAAACCGCCTAGGTGTCGAGTCATGTAATTTGGGATGATTTTCCACGGTGCATTCACTTCTGTATTGAATCTTCTCACCCATGAAGCTTTCAAGGCTTTATTCATCGACTCAAACTCACTCAGTTTTAATCCGCCCTCATTCTTGTCTCCAATTAATGTATTTGTTTTAATTTTATGTGGTTTGTTATCCCATATAAAATCCAATATGATATTATCGACCTTTTTGCTGAAATTCTCGGGTAATGATAAAACTGAAGCCTTGTATATTAGTTTAGATAACCCGAGTGATTTAACAATGTTGATCTTCCCAAGCAAAGTCAGTTTCCTCCTTTTCCAGGAATTTAGGATTTTTTCCAAATCATCCAGTTTCTTATCAAAATTAAGAGTTTCTCGTTTGCTTTTATCATTGGAGAAGTGGATACCTAAAGCATAAACAGAATTTTCTGGCCAGCGAAACTCGAACGGTGTGTCATTCCTTGTTGCCCAGCACCCCAGCCACATGGCCTCTGTTTTTGATTTATTCAGTTCTAAGCCTGAGCAGCCTCTGAACTTTTCTAATATCTCAAGTGACATCTGCACTGACTCTAAATCTCTGAGAAGAAGAGTGGTGTCATCTGCATATAAGGTATTTTTTTATTTACTCGTATCCAACCTTTATTCCCTTGATGTTGCTATTGGTTTGAAATGCAAGATTAAGCAGTTCTATTCCTAGAACGAATAGGAGTCCTGATAACGGGCAGCCTTGTCTTTCTCCGCGTTTAAGGTTAAAAAAAGGGGATGCAAAACCATTGTTTGTAACGCAGCTAGAAATGTCCGTGTAAAACACTCTAACCCATCTTTTGAAATCTTGCTTGAAGTTAAAAACATCCAAGACTTTGTGCAAGTACTCCCACTCGATTGAGTCAAAAGCTTTCTTAAAGTCAAGAAAAAGGGCGATGCCTTGTGTTTGCTTTACTTTGGTATAGTCAATAACATCAGAAATGAGTCTGACATTTTCGCCAATATATCTATTCTTCACATAACCAGTTTGGTTTGGACTTATGATGTCTGGGAGTACTTTTGCTAGTCTGTTTGCTATTACTTTTGTGGCAATTTTATAGTCCACATTTAACAAAGTAACTGGACGTAAGTTGTTTAGAACATCGGTGGGTTTGTCCTTCTTTGGTAGAAGAGTGATAATGCCTCTTTTCTGACAAATCGACAGTTCTCGTTTATCAAAGGCGTTGTTAATACTTCGCACGACATCGTCACCAACTTCATCCCAGAAACGCTTATAAAATTCAGAAGTAAGGCCGTCCGAGCCCGGAGATTTACCTGTTCCATTTCATTTAAGGCTTTTTTACACTCTTCCTTAGTTATTTTTCCTTCGCAAATGTTCGCGTTCTCGTCGCTTAATGGTTTAATAAGCTCGTTTTCGAAGAAAGTGTTGCTCTCTGGTGATGCTATGTTGATGTTACTCGACTCGTACAAGGCTTTGTAAAAATTTTCCTCTTCCCTGAGAATGATCTCCTGATCTTCAGTTTCCATTTCACCGTTTAATTTCAATTTGATGATGGCTTTCTTCTCAGCCTTTTTTTTTCTAAGTTTAAAAAATATCTGGTGTTTTTCTCACCGTATTCCACCCATCTTGCTTTGCTTCTCAAGATAGCCTCCTTTACCTTTTGGTCTGTTATTCGTTTGAGGCGCGTTTGTATGCTTTTTATCTTTGTTCTTAAAAGTGGATTAGTTTTACAATGTTCAGACTGGGCCAAAAGCTCATTCAGCTGTTCTTGCAACTTTTTTTCCTCATTCCTCTTCTGTTTAGCTTTCCGTTTGGCGTAAGCGATAGTGAAGCCTCGCACTTCCATTTTCATTAGGTCCCATCTAAGTCCTTTGTCTTCTAAATATGAGTATTTATTTCTATAGTTTTCAATGTTTGCTTTGAATTCATTAATGTACTCTTCACTGACGCCACTTTTACTCCATTCGAAAACAAATTAATTCAGTTCAATTCAATTCAAATTAATTCAAATAATCAGCGGATGCATCGGGAAATTATTAGATTCTTTATCATAAAACAAATAAAGAAGCCTCGACTGTGCTCTGTTTTGTTGTAAAGCCGCACTAAGGAAGCGGTAGAGCACTCGAGAAGTAGGGAAAAACACTCGAATTCGTCTCGTGTTTTCCCCTACACTTCTTTCGTGCTCTACCGCTTCCTGCGTGCTTTACAACAGAACAGAGCACAGTCGAGGTTTCTTTATTTGTTCAATTCATCCATAATTAAACGACAACAAACCCTCTCGTGTGCACGTGTTTTCGCCCCTGCTGGAGGGAGGCCGATTTCAGTTCTACTTTACAGCTCAGGCACAAAATGATGCTCCTAGAATTTTTGTTTTTTTAACATACCAAACCTACCAAAAAAACTCGAACGCACTGTTTAATCTACGATTACTACTAGTCTATTGATTATTCATTGATGTCGTCGATCAGTTACGTTACAGGTAAAGAGGAGAAAGAGAGAGACCGGGAGATTTAAGCATTATAATTGAGAGAAGGATGAATGTTGGTCAGCATTAAACTGCATGTTGTAAACCTTCCCCGTTATACTGCATTTTTCGACTAGTCAGTGTGTTCGGAACCCTATGAGATTTCCCATTCACGCAGATATCCTTTAGGCTCCTCACATCCCGGTGGCGAAAACAAGTTCATTATTTATGCGACCGCTCTCACCCAAATAAAAGAATGAAAAAACCAGTTGCGCTTAGCCAATAGTGTCAGATTATCTCTAAGCTATATCAAAGGGCTAGTATTCTTGTATGTTTCAAAGTGCTGAATAAAATTCACTGTGGTCCAACGGAACACGGTTGGAATTTCAAGGTCTAGAAAGTTCCACGTGAACTCCATCCTACATGAAATCACGAGCAAAACAATGCGTCAACAGGAAAACATTTCAATAGAAGGGGTCATGGTAAAAGATCAGACTGTCTCGTTTTTAGTTTATTTTTAGCTATTAAGCTCCAAGGTAAATGAGCAAAACAAAACGACCGCTCGCTGTTCACATGATCTGACGAAAACGAGAGAGAAAGTTTGTTGTTGGAAATTACAGTGGAAAATTTTCTACTGAGGTTCAGATTCAACTCCGATTGAAATTGCGTTTCAAGAAAAATGATTCCGTCTTCTGGCCGTCAAAGGGTCTATATTTCTGTTGATACCAATTCACCCCCCTCCCCCCCCCCCAAAAAAAAAATATATTCCTGACGTCATCTCCTAGTATTGGTCCATGTGCTTTCTTTCGAGTGTTATGCAATATTGCGGACTCAGTTGGGCGGCGAGGCAGCTTATTATAGACCGTAGCGGATAAGCCGTTTATTTAAAGTTCGAAGTCAGTGTTAATGGTATTTAAAAATCTTACAGACGGTCTATTAGGTACCTTTGACCCAAACAACCATCAAGTGATCGACAACCGGACCCTCGTAGGACAATTTTAGGAGGAACATCAGAAAGACTTGACTCCTTTTATAGAGGGCACGTCAGCCAATTGCAGCTTATGTACTAAAATTATAAATTCGTGAATATTAAAACATTCAAAATTATGCATTTTAAATAATTTTAAAACGATTGTAAATGCTCAGATTATTAACATTCGTAGCAGCCCTATAAATATATATAAGTATATATATATATATTTTATTCTGTCGTTGGAATGTTCTTTTAGTGTCCACAATTAGGTAATATCTAGCTTACACTCTGACACTTTTAATAAAATAAAGTTCATTCATTCATTCACGAAATGTGTTCGGCTTTTTGTACGAACAGAAAGCTGGCTGTGTGTTGTGTACCCTCTTCTCATATTAATTCGACCAAAACCAACGCTACTAGCTTTCTGAACCTTTCTGCTGAATAAATAAAACCGTGTGAGGAGGAAATATGTAGTTGACTTTCGCTGGCTTAGATTTCTGTGCGCAAAATTATGTAACATAAACCAAACGAAAGTGTTTACATAGGGAAAGAGTTCAACTCTCACAGGATTTCTTTTTGGTTCACCAACATGCCCTCCGTTTCATTGTTTCGGAGGTAAAAATACCCTTTGGCTGTTCCCCCAAAGCCAAGGCGATTCAAAGTCGTGTTCGAAAACGGTTTTTGGAAAAAATTTTTGGTACCAAAAGCACGTCGTCCCGCATACCAACCATACCGAGGCGCGACGGAATAGACATCGTTTGTGTCGATTTCCCTGACGGTCAGTATAAAACAAGGGCTGTGGACTATGGACGTCTGGGTATAAAACACGGACTTGGGTGTAAAACGTGGCCGAAGCATTACGAGCTGGGTATAAAAATGGACTCGGGTATTAAACGCGGACTGCGGACTTACTTACGCGGACTGCGGCCTACCAACTAGACTGGTCCCTGTTTTTTACTGACTGGTCGTAACTAATATTACGTAATACATCCATAAACGAGAAGAAACCCTCTCGTATGCACGTGTTTTCGCCCTTTCTGGAGGGAGGCCGATTTCACGTCGACTTAACAGCTCAGGCACAGAATGATGCTCCTAGAATTTTTGTTTTTTTAACATACCAAACCTACCCAAAAAACTCGAACGCACTCTTTAATCTACGATTACTACTAGTCTATTGATTATTCATTGATGTCGTCGATCAGTTACGTCTGGTAAGTAACAGAAAGAGAAAGAATGAGAGATTTTTAAAAGTATGGTAACTGAGGGAAAGATGAACGTTGGTCAGCATTAAACTGCATGTTGTTAACCTTCCCCGTTATACTGCATATTTCGATTAGTTGTATTCGGAACTTTATGAAACATCCCATTCACGCAGACGTCATTTACGCTCCTCACTACCCAGTGGCGAAAACAAGTTCATTATTTATGCGACCGCTCTCACCGAAATAAAAAAATGAAAAACGCAGTTGCGTGTGGCCAAATAGTGTCAGATTATCTCTAAGTTATATCAAAGGGCTAGTATTCTTTTATATAGCCTCGTATGTTTCAAAGTGCCGAATGAAATTCAGTGTGATCCAACGGAACACGGTTGAAATTTCAACGTCTAGAAAGATTTTTACGTGGGCTCCGTCATACATGAAATTACGAGCAAAACAATGCGCCAACAGGAAACTGAAACATTTCAAAAGAAGGGGTCATGCTTAAAGTTCAGACATTTACGTTTTTAGTTTATTCTTAGCTATTAAACCCTCCACGGTAAATGAGGAAAACAAAACGATTGCTCACTGTTCACATGATCTGACCGGAAAACGAGAGAAAGAGTTTGTTATTGGAAATTACAGTTAAAACCTGAAGTTCAGATTCAACTCCGATTGTAATTGCGTTTCAAAAAAATGATTTCGTCTTCTGCATGGCCGTCCTTGTTTCCATTTTTAGCTCTCCTTGCGTGTTCCATAGGTTTACCTACGTCACTATTATTGTGTTTTAAACGACAAAAGTACTCGTCATTTGAGCAAGGAAGTCAAGTTTGCGTCAAAGAAATGTTGACCTCCTCCGATAGACTCAGTCACGCGTTTAGATGCCCTCCAAAATCAACCCACTAAGTATTAGGGGCTGCCAAGAGTCATTTTCAGTTATTTCTATCGCTTCCGCTGGAAAGATACTCAAGAAGAAATTAAGAAATCCGGTAAGTAAAGCACTTAAAACTAGTGTTAGTTGTATGTTATTTGCTAAGTTACACCGCTGAGCGTGACCATAAAGAAGTAAACGCTTTTAACAGATAAATGACGCAAAAGATTTTCTTCATCAGCTACTTCAAGAATGATGCATGCTTGGAAAAATTGTTTATATAAACGGGCAAGACGAAGTTTATCCATCAAGTTACATAGGAGCTCGTGTTTCAAACCCTCTTGAAAAACTGTTATGTCATATCTAAAGCCCAAAGACTCCTTGAGCTATTCTACAGCATTCTTAATATAAACTGTTCTCTAATTAAATTGAATGGAAACTAATCAGCCATTGTCACTGATAAGCATGAAATATATCGAATCAATACTATTGTTAAATGGTAAAACTTATTTTGGTGAATGGTAACATTACTACTTCCAAAATCAATGTTCAAGCTGGTGAGAGTTCGAGATTTCTCTTCACCTGATATGCTCCGATCCGGAGAAGCAGATAAATGTTGTCATCTAAACTGACTTGCCCGCAACTTTTGGAAACATAACGTGTGTGTATGCATGTTAAGGACTTGGTGTATGCAATCAGGCTTAGACATGCATGGTGACTAAGCAAGTGATACAGGAATAGTTACCTTTCCCTCAGATCAAATTCAGTGGTGTTAGTGAGCAAGTCACAGAGTAACTCTCTCAAAGGCTTGATGTTTGCAAACAACTTACAATTTACATAGGTCTGAGCTGGTGCTCAATTCGGTCACGTTGTTAGCGGCGCGGAGCTCCGGCGGCCCGAAGGACCGCCAAGCGGAGCCCCATGACCATATAGGAAAGAAAAGGAAACCAATGAGTTGATTTTTTCATGGTGATCACGGCTAGCGGTATTGCTCGTGGGCGCGTACGCATGACGACGACGACTGCGGCGGCGGCGGCGGTGGTGGAGTCGCGCAAGATGGCGGCCATACTCCAAATAATAGGTTGACAAAGCAGCCTTGGTTTACTGTGTACTTTTTTAAATTTGACATCATGTTATGATCAATTGACACCTGTCGAATCAAGTTATCCGCTGACCAGTATCACGTGACCATATCGCGGGCTCAAGTTTATAGCTCATCAAGGTCACTTGTTTTATTAAAAGTGACCGCTGACTAAGTGCTGTTTTGCTATTGGATCGCAGGCTCATGTCAGGTTAACTTGTTGAAAACGAAGCCGGGTTGTTCGGAAGCCTGTTGACGAATGCAGCTTTGCTTTGAGTATCGGTTTTGTGATTATCAAACTCAAAATAGAAGGGCGAACAATATACAGAAAACCTCATCGCAAAGTTACAAAACTCAAATCAAAATTTAACCTTATCCTGGGTTGACCTAATCGGTCACAGGAGCTCCGCTTTTAGGGTGACCTAAATCTATATATTAGCATTAACCGTCGGTCAGTGAAATACGAAACTAAAAGGTAACAATTCCGTCGCCGTTATTTGGGAATCGCCGAAGAGAACCAAATAAGGGCAGTTTTGAGGCAACCTCGTTCCCAAGCCAGGGAAAAGACCCTGGGAACGAGGTTGGTTTTGAGGGCCAGTCATTTCTCCCTGCAAGCAACAAAACAAAACGATTGCTCACTGTTCACATGATCTGATGAAAACGAGAGAGAAAGTTTGTCATTGGAAATTACAGCTGAAAACTTTCTACTGAGGTTCAGATTCAACTCCGATTAAAACTGCGTTTCAAGAAAATTGATTCCGTGTTCTGGCCGTCCTTGTGCATGCAAAAGGTCTATATTTCTGTTTATACCAGTTTGCCCCCCTCCCGCCCCCCCCCCCCCCCCCCCCCCAAAAAAAAAAGGAAAGAAAAATTCTTCACGGCGAACCTGACCCTAGTGTTGGTCCACGTGCTTTCTTTCGAGTGTTATGCAATAATGCAAAAGAAAATGTGTACGACCTTTCGTACGAACAGAAAGCTGGCCGCGCGTGTGTACCGTCTCCTCAATTTAATTCAACTAAAACCAGCGCTGTTTTCTGATCCTTTCTGCTGAATAAATTAAAGAAGGAAATGTGTAGTTTCACTTTCACTGACCTAGATTTCTGTGGGCGAATTATGTAACATAAACCCAACAACAGTGTTAACATAGGGAAAGAGTTCAACTCCCGCTGGATTGCTTTGGTACATCAACATGTCCTCCGTTTCATTATTTCGGAGGTGAAAATGCCCTGTAGCTATTCCCGCAAAGGCGATTCAAAGTCGTGTTCGAAAATGGAATAAAGTTTTAATAATAAATCCGCGTCGCCTCGCATGCTGACGGAACAGGGATCGTTTGTGTCGATTTACCTGACGATCAGTGTAAAACGTCGTCTGCGGACTATGGACGTCTGGGTATAAAATATGGACTTGGATATAAAACGAGGACTGCGGACTGCGGACTGCGGACTTAATGCGGTCTACCAACTAGCGTCCGTATTTTTTACTGACCGGTCGTAACTAATATTACGTAATACATCCATAAGGCAGCCCTCTCATATGCACGTGTTTTCGCCACTGCTGGAGGGAGGCCGATTTCACGCCTACTTAACAGCTCAGGCACAAAATGATGCTCCTAGAATTTTTGTGTTTTTTTTTAACATATCAAACCTACCAGAGAGAACAGGAGATTTTTAAATGTATTGTAATTGAGAGAAAGATGAACGTTGGTCAGCATTAAACTGCATGTTGTAAACCTTCCCCGTTATACTGCATTTTTCGATTAGTCGTATTCAGAACTTAATGAAATATCCAATTCACGCAGATGTCATTTACGCTCCTCATTTCCGGGTGGCGAAAACAAGTTCATTATTTATGCGACCGCTCTTACCCAAATAAAAGAATAAAAAAACGCAGTTGCGTGTGGCCAAATAGTGTCAGATTATCTCTAAGCTATATCAAAGGGCTAGTATTCTTTTATATAGCCTCGTATGTTTCAAAGTGCTGGATGAAATTTAGTGTGGTCCAACGGAACACGGTTGAAATTTCAAGGTCTAGAAAGATTTTTACGTGGGCTCCGTCATACATGAAATTCTCCTCAATTTAATTCGACTAAAACCAGTGCTGCTTTCTGATCCTTTTTGCTGAATAAATTAAAGAAGGAAATGTGTAGTTTCACTTTCACTGGCCGAGATTTCTGTGGGCGAATTATGTAACATAAACCCAACAACAGTGTTAAGATAGGGAAAGAGTTCAACTCCCGCTGGATTGCTTTGGTACACCAACATGTTCTCCGTTTCAATATTTCGGAGGTGAAAATGCCCTGTAGCTATTCCCCGCAAAGGCGATTCAAAGTTGTGTTCGAAAACGGAATAAAGTTTTAATAATTAAAATGAATCCACGTCGCCTCGCATGCTGACGGAACAGGCATCGTTTGTGTCAATTACCTGACGGTCAGTGTAAGACTATGGACGTCTGGGTATAAAATATGGACTTGGGTATAAAACGAGGACTGCGGACTGCGGACTGCGGACTGCGGACTGCGGACTGCGGACTGCGGACTGCGGACTGCGGACTGCGGACTTAATGCGGTCCACCAACTAGCGTCCGTATTTTTTACTGACCGGTCGTAACTAATATTACGTAATACATCCATAAACGAGAAGAAACCCTCTCGTATTCGCGTGTTTTCGCCCCTGCTGGAGGGAGGCCGATTTCACGTCTGCTTAACAGCTCAGGCACAAAGAGATGTTCCTAGGGTTTGGTTTGTTTGTTTTTTTTTTCAAGATACAAAGCCCACCAAAAGTTAGAAACGCACTCTTTAATCTACGATTACTACTAGTCTATTGATTATTCATTGTTTTGGTCGATCAGTTACGTCTGGTAAGTAATAGAAAGAGAGAGAGAATGAGAGATTTTTAAAAGTATTGTAATTGAGAGAAAGATGAACGTTAGTCAGCATTAAACTGCATGTTGTAAACTTTCCCCGTTATACTGCATTTTTCGATTAGTTGTATTCGGAACTTTATGAAATATCCCATTCACCCAGACGTCATTTAGGCTCCTCACTTCCCGGCGGCGAAAACAAGTTTATTATTTATGCGACCGCTCTCACCCAAATAAAAGAATGAAAAAATCAGTTGCGCTTGGCCAATATTGTCAGATTATCTCTAAGCTATATCAAAGGGCTAGTATTGTTTTTATATAGCCTCGTATGTTTCAAAGTGCTGAATGAAATTTAGTGTAGTCCAACGGAACACGGTTGAAATTTCAAGGTCTAGAAAGTTCCACGTAGGCTTCATCATACACGAAATTACGACCAAAACCATGCGTTAACAGGAAAAACAATTTAATAGCAGGGGTCATGGTAAAAGATCAGACTGTCACATTTTTATTTTGATTTATTTTTATCTATTAAACGCCCCACGGTAAATGAGCAAAACAAAACGACCGCTCACTGTTCACATGATCTGACGAAAACGAGAGAGAGTTTGTTATTGGAAATTACAGTTGAAAACTTTCTACTGAGGTTCAGATTCATATGAAGGCCTTTTACGGACAGGAGCTGTAGCGTTTCGTTGTAGCTGTGCTCTCGCAATCATTGTACTTAATTCCATGAACAACGTTTCTGTACCTGGAAGCCAAATATCAGCTCCAGCAGACGCCATTTTGTTTACACGTAAGATCATCAGTGAAATCACTTCCTGTTTTGCGAAATCATTTCCACTTCCTCATCTTTTATTTCCTCATCTTTTATTTTCACATCTTTTAAATCAAACATCTTTTAGTTGTATCGGATATCTTTTAGCGAAGCAACTTCAGAATACCCCGTAACTAATTTGCATATCCTCTCAGCGCTTTAGAACGAGGAAAACAGAAATAAGAAGAATTTAGTCATATGCAAATTAGTTGCGGGGTATTCTGAAGTTTAGCCAAGGAGGATATATGCAAATTCGAAATTTTGTCCGTAAAAGGCCTTCATAGGATTCAACTCCGATTGTCATTGCATTTCAAGAAAAATAATTCCGTCTTCTGCATGGCTGTCCTTGTTTCCCTTTCTAGCTCTCCTTGCGTCTTTCATAGGCTTACCTACGTGACTGTTATTGTGTTTAAACGACAAAAGTACTCTTCATTTGAGCAAGGAAGTCAAGTTTGCGTCAAAGAAATCTTGACCTCCTCCGATAGACTCAGTCACGCGTTTAGATGCCCTCCAAAGTCAACCCACTAAGTATTAAGGGGCTGCCAAGAGTCATTTTCAGTTATTTCTATCGCTTCCGCTGGAAAGATACTCAAGAAGAAATTAAGAAATCCGGTAAGTAAAGCACTTAAAACTAGTGCTAGTTGTATGTTATTTGCTAAGTAACACCGCTGAGCGTGACCATAAAGAAGTAAACGCTTTTAAGAGATAAATGACGCAAAAGATTTTCTTCATCAGCTACTTCAAGAATGTTGCATGCTTGGAAAAATTGACGAAGCAAGACGAAGTTTATCCATCAAGCTACATAGGAGCTCGTGTTTCAAACCCTCTTGAAAAACTGTTATGTCATATCTAAAGCCCAGACTCCGTGAGCTTTTCTACAGCATTCTTAATATAAACTTTTCTCTAATTAAATTGAATGGAAACTAAACAGCCATTATCACTGATGAGCATGAAATAAATGGAATCAATACTATTGTTAAATGGTAAAACTGATTTTGGTGAAACGTAACATTACTACTTGCAAAATCAATGTTCAAGCTGGTGAGACTTCGAGATTTCTCTTCACCTGATATGCTCCGATCCGGCGACATGTTAAAGAGGCTGGAGAAGGAGATAAATGTTGGTATCTAAACTGACTTGCCCGCAACTTTTGGAAACATAACGTGTGTGTATGCATGTTAAGGACTTTGGTGTATGCAATCAGGCTTAGACATGCATGGTGACTAAGCAAGTGATACGGGAATAGTTACCTTTCGATCAGATCAAATTCAGTGATGTTAGTGAGCAAGTCACAGAGTAACTCTCTCAAAGGCTTGATGTTTGGAAACAACTTACAATTTACATAGGTCTGAGCTGGTACTCAATTCCGTCACGTTGTTAGCATTAAAGCTGATTTCCAGTCCGTACTGCGCACTCTCGAGAGTTTGTTTACGACTTTTGTTTTGTTTCATGTAAGACGTCACAAAATGTAGCATTTCGCATCTACTTACATGAATTAAATTCAAACTTTCATGTCAACCGCCATCTTCCTGATATATCACTTGATGAAAAACTTCACAGCTGTAAAAATCAATCAAGCTGTTGGAAAAAGAGTTTGAAAGGTCTCAAAGATAAGGTATGTGATTCTTAACGAATAACATCGATTCGCATTCCATCGAGTGAGCCGTTTGTAATGTTTATAAACATTAGGTTCTGAGACTGCGCAGTACGGACTGGAAATCATCTTTAACTGTCAGAGGAGGTTGGACACGCGCCGAACTGCATCATTGCCGGATTTCATACGTCGGGGGCCTGGGTACAATCGGTGTATTATGGGATTAACAACACAAGACCCATATAATCAGAAAGAGCACACCGAGCTTTACAAAATCTTTAAGTTTCGTGTTAATTGGGCCATTATTGAACAAGATACAGCCATTCAAAAACTTTAAAATTTGCAAAGAAATGTATGGCTTTCTGGACAAGTGTCCGGAAAATGTATGGATTTCCGGACAAGTGTCCGGCAATCCATACATTTGTTACTAAATTTTTACGTTTTTGAATGGCTGTATCTTGTTCAATATTGGCGCAATTTACACGAAACTTAAGGATTTTGTAAAGCTCGGTGTGCTCTTTCTGAATATATGGGTCTTGTTTTGTTAATCCCATAATACACCGATTGTACCCAGGCCCTCACGGTATGAAATCCGGCAATGGGTCAATCTTACAAAATGCTTCAGTTTACACGATCTCTCATGCTGTTCGGACCTCCGGAGAGGCAATCGAAGATCCGTTAAAATTGGAATTTCTTTCTTCTTTTCGATGTAAATGCTGTACGTTGAATGTTATTTTGCTCCTCAATTCTTCGGATTACCTTACCAACACATGATGATCGCTGAAGACGATAAAATACGAGTGTTTTTGCGATCGAGAACCAGAGTGAAGACGAGTCCACGCGTGATCGATCAGTCCTACTGACGCAGATGGATATCTGCAGCTATTTTCTCTCTATATCCTGTCACTTTTAAACGTTTATCGAAACGCGAATGATTGTGCTTCCCGAGTAATGCAGCTTTACGGTTCTTAGCGTATAATATATTCAGCAAACGAAAGCTTGGATGCGACTACTTCTGTGTTAATGTTTAAGCTTACATTTTTGTTTATGGCTCAAAAATTGTACTCTCTTTTCTTTTACTGTGAACTGAAGAGATTTTCGGTTATTTACATCGGAACTTTTCGGGCTTTTTGTGTACTGTGTCAACTTATGTCAACTCATATATGTATGTATGGCTTACTGTATTTTGCGAAACGAAACGAAACGAAACGAAACGAAACGAAACGAAACGAAACGAAACGAAATGAAACGAAACGAAATGAAATGAATAAACCTGAACTGAAATGAACATACCAGTGTCACAACAGTCGGATTCCTCCGCGCGATAACCTAAAAAACAAGGAATAGAACAGCGGAAGTCCAGAATATGCAAATTTGATAATCTGTATTTTGCGAAACGAGCTCTTCGATGATTGTGACTATATATAACTTATCTCTTCCGATTCTTTAACACTTTTCGTATATACAGCACGATGCAGGAATGATTTTGAACCTAAACAAGGAATAAAACAGCTCAAGTACAGAATATGCAAATTCGAAAATCTGTATTTTGCGAAACGAGCTCCTCGAAGACTGTGACGATATGTAACTCGTCTGTTCCGATTCTTTAACACTTTTTGTATATACAACTCCATGCTGTGTTGATTTTTCCATATATTTTGAGCCAAAAGGTCAGAAGTGCCTCGTTTTGCGAGATGAGCGTTGAGTACGTGACAGTCATTTGCGTGACTGCCTTACTTTTTCTGCTGGTAACGATCGATCGATCGATCGAATTCTTGGAAAAGGTCGAATTTCATTTTACTCACGTGCATCTCAGTCACGTACTCAGCGCTCGTCTCGCAAAATACAAATCTGTAATTTGCGAAATGGGGCACTTCTGACCTTTTGGTTCAAACCCTTTGTACAAAAGTCGGCTAAACTTCAGAATACCCGGCCACTTATTAGCATCTCATTGAATAAGAATAGCAACTATTGTTATATTCCTCGTTCTTCAAAGCACACCGACACATGTCAATGGAGTGGACGGGTATTCTGAAGTTGCTCCAAAAGTCAACACTGCATCGAATTATATATACGAAAAATGTTAAAGAATCGGAAGAAATTAGTTGTATATCGTTACAGTCTTCGAGGAGCTCGTTTCGCAAAATACAGATTTTCGAATTTGCATATTCTGTACTTGAGCTGTTTTATTCCTTGTTTAGGTTCAAAATCATTCCTGCATCGTGCTGTATATACGAAAAGTGTTAAAGAATCGGAAGAGATAAGTTATATATAGTCACAGTCGTCGAAGAGCTCGTTTCGCAAAATACAGATTATCAAATTTGCATATTCTGCACTTCCGCTGTTTTATTCCTTGTTTTTTACGTTATCGCGCGGAGGAATCTGACTGTTGTGACACTGGTATGTTCATTTCAGTTCAGGTTTATTCATTTCATTTCGTTTCGTTTCATTTCGTTTCGTTTCGTTTCGTTTCGTTTCGTTTCGTTTCGTTTCGTTTCGTTTCGCAAAATACAGTAAGCCGTATGTATCATAGCCTGGGACTATAGTGCAGTACAGTTGTACCTTCCTGTACTACCGAAAAATGGTTTGTGCACTCTTCCATTCGTACTGGTTAATGGGGTGAATCTCTCGTTTAATTTGGAGTACTCAGCAAAAAAATACCAGTTACCCAGGTCATCAGAATTAAAATATGCCATTAATTAATTTGAAACCCAGGCCTTACATCTATTAACTGTTATGAATTGTTTCAATTTTAGTGACAATGAATAGTTTTTGCATATGTACACAAAATTTCCAGTAACATAGGGCTTATTTAGTTGACAATGTGAGAAAGAGATAGTCCAATTTGAGGTCCAAACTTTGAAAGTACTCTAGCTAGGCCATGCATGTGTCCCAAAAGTGTAATTCTTTTAATTTATGAGCAGAACTAGAAGACATTTTCCTAGATGATGAGGGTATTATAATTTTGTCACAAGGAATTGTTGGTTATTAGTGTATCACTTCTGATGCACTCAATTATCAGTGCACTGATTGCAAATTGAGATTAGGCATGCAGCCATACCACACCAAAGTTCTAAAATGGTCACTTCTATTTTAAATGAAAATCCTGATCTGTCCTTGGAGAGAATAGGGCATCAAATAATAATTTTGCTGATAAATGTCTAAGTCCATAGACCAGGACTGTATACTAACCATAACAAGGATTATACCACACTAAAGTTCTAAAATGGTCTAAATGAAAATCCTGGTCTGTCCTTGGAGAGAATAGGGCATCAAATAATAATTTTGCTGATAAAATAATGTCATAAGTCCATAAGTCCATTGACCCAGGACTGAATACTTACCATAACCAGAATATTCACTGTTTTAAGA
Source organism: Platygyra sinensis (assembly GCA_019787425.1). Lineage (NCBI taxonomy): Eukaryota > Metazoa > Cnidaria > Anthozoa > Scleractinia > Merulinidae > Platygyra > Platygyra sinensis. The sequence continues at coordinate 74,277 of JAHPZR010029275.1, read as the reverse complement.
TTTACCCAGTTTCTGAAAACTACAGTTGACTATTATTTAGGGAACAGTTATCTTCTATCTTTATTGCCTTTAAAATATGGGTTGTCCTTGTGGAAAACTATCCACTGATGTCCTTTCCCTGGTATCTCAACACAAAAGACCGAGAGCCAGTGTATCAGTTTGGGCATCTTTATTACTAGACAGAGGTTCTGGTGACCCAAGCAAAGACCCAATTGAGGGGGGGGGGGGGGGGGGAGGAGGCAGGGGGATCAGATGGCAGCTGATGTCCATCAACAACTGACAGGTCTGGAGTCAGTTCAGAGGGCCCGGGGCTAATTAAGTTATCCCTCCTGAATACTAACAACATCAATAATCATTCTGTAAATCTGGACAACCACAAAAGTGATTTTGAACCAGGCCTTGTACCAAAATGAGATAGGTGTTATGAATGTTGATTGGGTCCCTCGTGTCACATGGTTTTACAATGTGCTTTGGCCAATCGGGGTGTATTTCAGTATCCGCCATTAATTGGTTTTTAGTTGGCTGCGTTACATGGTGTGTATAGTCGGTTATTTATCTCCCTTAACACCACAGTAGGTACATAACATCTGCACATAGGCAAAAAAGATGACAACAAACAAATAGCTGTACAAACAAAGATATCTTTTTATTGCACTTTACTATCAACATTATATTACAGCCTAATACTGGCAATCAAGAAATGCATCAATTTACACAATTATATGCTAAAATTATAACATTTTGCAGAAGAGATGTCCAAAACATGACAATATTCGAACCTTTTTTCTCCTCATAAAGACAAATTCATCAAGCTTACTCAAAGGTACCACATTGCAGAGACAGCATATGAAGATGGACTTTGTCTTTTCTTTACACAGCTCCTGAGGTTGTAACACCAGTTTTGAGTTAGTAATACCAGGAAATCAACATTTGTGTATACTCGGATCTCTGATGAGAACAACAATTACAAAGAAATATTGAACTATGCCTAGATAAATGATGAAATATAGATTACAAGGAGGCTAAAAAGAAAGCAAAGAAACAATAAGCAAAAGATAAAATTTTTGCATGACATGGCATGGTAATAAGCCATGACCTGGTATTTCACAGGACCTGCATTTGTCATGATATCTTTTAAAACATCATCAATGGCTTACATGCAACTGTTTAACATAAGTATTGTAGAAATATATAAAATCAAATAATATATAATGGAATATATATTCAAAACGCTCAGTGAAATAGGTATGGAAAATAAAAGATTCCTTGAATGTGTCAAAACAGAATTACACTTACAACTTCTCCTACTTTTCCCAGTGCATTGCATCACAGCCAGAGAGCAATTTTCTCAAAAGTCCTGCCATTTGTGAATCGACCAAACATAACTGCTGTCTTCATTCGGTGCATGATACAATGTAATGTACTCAATCAGTTCCCAGATTTCAGGGTCAGTCCACTGGTTATGACAATGGCTGCTTTTCTGATGTAAACAGAGTCAAACACTTTTATTCAGACAATTGTCATCTTAAATGTCATGGGAATTCGATCGAGTAAGTATGGCTGAAACTTTAGAAATTCCCACCGGTGGCTTTATTTCTGACTGGAACAAGGGTTCCCTCATGTTGCCTGATGTGCAGTAGCTGTTTTTCACCACTCGGTGGCGCGTGTCCCCGCTTTGCAGGATTGCTCATGGTAAATATCGGCCTCGATTTAAAACCAGCAGCAATCCTTGAAAACGCAAGTGTCTGAGACACACAAACGTGTGAATATGTAGCCACGCGGATCCCCGAAACATCACAAATATCATCATGTTATGTTTACTTCCGGTTTTTCGTTACTGCTACTGATCGTGAGAATGGTACGTTTTCAATCATAAATATCTCAAAAACGATCGCGGGGGCGACCGGGGGCGACCGGTCCTATTGAAAGTCTAATAAACAAGCTACAAGGAAATGAAAAAATTGGACGCAAAAAGCAAGCAAAAAGAAAACAAAACACCTATTTGAAAACATCACACCTAACACACGAGAAACAAACGCTGTTCGATGGTCCCCTCAAATCACAGAAAAAAAATCAGCACTTAAAACAAACTCACCTTTAAAAACTCGACTTTTCAAGAAAGAATATCTTCACATCAAATCATTGGGATGGATTCCAACTCAATTCGTTAACCACAAACGACGGAAAACCAAAAATTACGGCCACTACTCTCGCTTTTGGAAGATTTTCGGAGTCCGCCATTAGCATGTTGAGCGAAGAATCTGATTGGTACAAAATTGTCACGTGATGCCTGTCCACCCTCCTCTGTTTAACTGTCGGTCAGTGAAATACGAAACTAAACGGTAACAATTCCGGCGCCGTTATTTGGGAATCGCCGAAGAGAACCAAATAATGGGCAGTTTTGAGGGCCAGTCATTTCTCGCTGCAAACAACACTAATGCTGAGAAAAGATATGAATCGGGGGTTTCCACATGACGTCACTAAAATTCAAACTGCAAAACTCTTGACCTCCGAGAGTTTAATGTTATGATAAATAAGAGCAGCTGGAAACTACTATTCATACAAATGTTCGCTTCAAATCGGTTCTTGGTTTTGTGACCGACTGCGCTCGAATTTCTAAGCTTTTGTGTAATGCGGCATTTACATGATGGCCGAGAGAGCTGTCATATTGGTTAAAAGAGTGACTTATTTCGGGTAATTTGGCTATATGACCAGTTCATGTATTGGACAAAGAATTATTTTATTGTTTTGGGGTTCCTCGAGAGCTAAATTCACGCTTTTGTAGCAAAGCTCAGTGACAGATATTTCTGTTGATTTCAGTGCGGCCGCCATGTTGGTGCCCATCTGGATGGGCAGCAGTATGGCATCTCCATATATTAATCTCTATAAATTTGAGCAAAATATTCCTCCGCATATCTCGGTTTAGAAAAATTGCCGTGACCTGAATCCTGGCGAGAGCATATTTGCCTTCTTTCTTTTCCCAGAGTCTGGACTTTGGCGTGACACTAAAAACCAGCAATCATATTTATTATTATTAAAAACTGGATCATTGGATAATGTAATTCGAGAGTTTTCATTGGCTTAGCCATCATGAGTTATAAGTCATTATACCGTGCTATACAAATATGGTAAGTGTACGTGCGATTTTTTTGGTCATTTTGTTGTTATTTTAGTCTTGTTTTCTCTATATTTCGGGGGCGTTTTCAATAAAACTGTTATTCTACTCGTGCTTGTTGAATATGAGATGTTTATAGCGAGCCTCGTTGGTTATCTACCATCGCGCGCTCATGGAATAATTATCAATTAAACCTCCGAACTCAAATACGTTTTCTGATTGGAGGATAAAGTGTCACTGCCTCCCTAGGTAAACAGCAACTTAAACTTTTGACACGTGATCAGGACGTGCACCTTGAAATCGCAGCATTGTATTTTTTGAGTCGGGAGGAAATAACAGAACACCATAATGACTGGCCTTAAAGGAAACTGAGTTTTCTGTCGGCCTCAATGTTTCTCTCGGCCTTGCCTCGGGAAACATTGAGGCTCTTGGGCAAGCAAAACTTGTTTCCCCTGAGACCAGTTAAGTGCTTCTTGAACCTCAGCACTCGTTGACGAGAGGAGGAGGGTGAGGTTGGGAAGAGGCATCAACTCCATATCGATCACAAAAAAAGAATTTCTCTTCCAGTTGATATGCACTCTTCATTTTGTTGACTTCACTATTTCTACAGATATACAATATGTTCCAAACAGGATTTATTCAACTGTTGCCAGAGCGATTGGATAAATCAAAAGATTCGGCGCTGGATAAATCGCACTTGTGGGGGGTGGGGGGGGGGAAGGGGGAAACAGACGTCATTATAATGTATCACACTTATGGTAATAATCTCTTATTAATTACTTTTTTTTGTAAGGGTAAGGTAGATGTTGGGCTAAAATAAGGAGGAGGGGTCGGTATAAAATTAATGTCCTTTTAAAGCTAAGTGTCAACAGTATACTAGCAGCCTCATGAAAATGTCAGTCCGTTTTCAACTTAAGTGAAGTGAAGTGAAAAGAATTATGCCGAAAGAAAACCCATTCAAAGCTAAATCATACTCCGCGAAAAAATACGAAAAAAATTCTTGCAGTAAGGCCAGGAGAAATTTCTTCAGCTTTTGGTATCAATATTGTATCAAATTTTATGAATTCTGATGTTGCTTTTTGTATGAAATGGCAGAATAAAAGAATGTTTAATTCATCGCTTCTACCAGCAGACTGATTGAAATACTCGCTTGGCTTCTCTTTTATTTGACACTTTATTGATGATCGCCAGCTATATATGCTATTTACTGCGGGGGTAAATACTCTCGCAGAAATAGTGAGTTTGTTTAAATATCATTAACTTGTTAGCGTTTCACTTAAGCAACAGTTTTTTTCTTATTAAAATCAATTTTGCGTCTGGGAGAGCCCCGATCCTTGGAGCGTTGTGTGGCCCAAGATTTTGGCTGTTAACAATTTGGCTTCGATCGTGTAATAACTAAAACACAAGCCGCAAAACCCGAATTATGAGCAGAAAAATCTTGCGCAATTTCAAGTTGCATGAAATAAAGTTATTATACAATTGGTCCTTAAATTTGCGATATTTGGTACACAGTGGCTATATACACCGCAAGTGTATTGATTAACCGCGTCACCATGACAACAAATTAATTGTTTGTCAACTTTAAATGCTGAGGTATTGGGCACGAAAAGAAAGGAAAATTATAAACAGTGACTTCTTAGCGACGCTTAAGTTTGTCTTAAGATTTGCACGTGATTCGACCACTTCACACAGATAAGTTAATATACGTCGGTATGCAAAGAATACAGTTCATCTTTGTAATATTGCATAACCTGTATCGTTGATAATTAGTGTTATCATCGGGGAGGCATTTATTCACTGGATATAGTGTGCTATACGCTCTTTGAACAATCGGCCAACTTTTACGTCAGTAACAATGACGTCATAGCAAGTTGAGCTCGGAAAAGAGGTGTAGTTAGTTTGAGTGTCAAGGAATAAATGCAGTTTAGCCGGCCAGTTTCTCAGTGCTACAAAAGGACATGTGCAATCCTATGTTTTAAAAGATACAGCAGCATTTCTTTAACTACATTTTGTTTTCTTTTTTGATTGTTTTGAGAACAACATGCCAGGTGACACAATGAAACCAAAAGATTCAGTTGAAGATACGACCGTGAGCTTGCAGTTATTTAACTGCATGAAAAAGAAAACTCTGTTCATTTAACATGAATGACCTGCAGCTTCTCGACAGGTGTAAAGCAGGTTTAATTATTATTTGTCTTAACGAAGATTTATGGTTGTGAATTTTTGACTCCCTCTGATTAATTGTTGCTGGCGGAGTATGATATAGCATTCCATACACTCTTGTGCATGCATGCGTTTGGATAATAACTAGCCAATAGTATGACTGCCTGGATTTTTACAGTGACCTTTATTAACAGCCATTAACTAAGACATTTTCAAACGACTTGCCAGACATAGCCATTTTGGGACCAGACTCGAAAACAGCTGTGTCACTGAATGAAATGAAAGCACTCACAGCTGGAGCACGAAAACCGCCGACAGTTTTAATTTGGTAGAGAATAGTTCTGTTATTAATATAGCGTACTTTTTGAACTGTCAACAAAGACACAAACACTCAACAGAAAAGATATTTTATGAACATATTGAGATATCTGAAGTGTGTGAAGGCATGAAGATAACAGTAGGATAAGATGTTTTATGCAGAGGTACCAGGTGGCCACAAATAACTGAGTCCAACATGCAGACCACAAAATACATATTAAGGAACATAACATATATTACGATATAAATCCCTAACATTATCAGAATTGTATGTCATGTAGTAGTAAACAGAACCAGTAAATGATGTACGAGAGAAAAAAGATAAATTCGTTTTTCTATTAATCTCTTAACATTGCCTAAAAGTCCTAAAAAACAACAATTTTGTAAGACTCTTCAGTTATTCTTACATTTATCAGTCTCATTTCATTTCATATTAAAATAACTTTCCAATATTATCTTTGAAAGCAAAGTGCAAAGTTTTGCATCAATGCCTTGTAACTAATTTCATTTCATTACATCCCTGTCAATCCTGATTCCACTTTTCTCTCCTAAAACAGTTTAAAAAATAGTTGTGATATATCTTGCTTTAGTTTTACTGCACACTATAGGATAGAAACCAAACGACTTGTTATAATTCTAAAAAAGGTAATTAAAATAATAACAACCTATCATAGATCTTTTATATGATGGATGTTAGATTGTCAATCAAGTGATATTTGTGTTTATACGTGCATCGGTCACGGAAAATCGGGTCAGTTGAATTAGCTACACTCCGCAGGTGCCACTGACTCAACAACACTCACTCTCTCTCTCCAGAATACAGTCCAGAAAGAACATTAGTTACTCAGAGGCTAGAACTGCGAAGCAAAAAAGCTCAGGCATAAAGGTAAAGATATGTTTACTTAAAGATGTTGTGCTTTTATAGTTCTAATGTTTAAAAAAAGGAGAACAAAGATTAGAGAGCCGCATGAGTTCTTTCCCGCCAGTCCAGTTTCACTGATGTATCTGCTTAATATGGAGACAGAACAGTATCATCACCAAACGTTCTTTCAACCAAGAGCGATTAAGGCCTCTAGAATAACATGTTTTAACGTTAAATGGCCACTCCTGTTTAGCAGAAAATTAATTTTATTTCGGCCGAAAAAGCGATCTCTTAACATTGGACACGGTACGATACTAGAAAAAAGACTCAACTGCAAATTTCTCTGCCAATCGCGAGTTTTGATTTTAGTTAAAACAGCTGAGTATTTTTTACAATAAAACCTCAAACAAACTAGTCTTTGTGTTCCCCAGCGTTGCACGTGCCACAAAACAGATGTTATGTAATCACGTTATGTATATTAGTACATGTGAAATGGCCTCTCCTGTTCGACAGAAAATAATTGGAAAAAGCGATCACCTAACATCGGACACGACTCAAAACTACAAAAAAGATCATTTGTAAGTTTCTTAGTCAACTGACAGTTTTGCTTTCAGTTAAAACAGCTTAAAAGTTTTTTCAATGAAACTTCAAACAAAATGATTTTTATGGTCGCTAGGAATGTCACGGTGGTCGGAAACAGATATTACATAACGTATGTAAATAACTGTTCACGGTTACTGTTCGCAGATGTTACACATTATAGCGACATTTCTTACTAGGTGAATAAAGCCTAAATGCTGATGAAAATTTAAGTCCTAAATATATTTCTTTTGATGATAAAAACTAGCGGTGAAAACGAACGGTCAGTCGACCTCCCTGAAGTCATTCAGTTAAAAAAAGCGAAAGAAATTAGCATTTCCATCTTGCTAATTATCTTGAATTGTGCTATTTGAGCCGCGTCACGTTTGCATTCTCTTGAGTGCCCATCATGAAAACACCAATATCACTGATCAAAGAAAATAAAGAAAAAATACAAAAGAGATATAATATGGACCCTTAGTGCAATTTTATTGGTTTGTAAATACAACAAACCTGTTAATTAACTTCATTGAACTAAAAACGCAATGTCACGGGGATATAAATCAAAAACGGGTTCATTTTGCTACGTCACTTGATGTTAAGGCTTAAATTAGTTTACGCTTTTCCGCCGGTTACGACATAATATCACATAAAAAGAAGAGTTCTAAAAATGATCAAGTACAAGTTAAAAGGAGACTATGGCCTGATTTATTTGCAAACAAACCAAATAAACAAAAGACACTAAGTACGCGAGTGTGATATGACTCTTTAATAGCCTAAATAAAGCGCGAATTATCAGCGATAGAACATAATGCTATACACATATTTGGATCACGGAAAGTAGATTAATACAAATGCTCTCCTCGCGCATTCATATGCACAGACAGTTTGGTTAAACGCTAACCCACACACGCACGTATCTTTGTTTGTAGCCCCAGGGAATACACCAAACAAGACAATTAAACTACAAAGAAAATAATAAATTAATTTATTATGTATTTTGCAATCAGGCTTACTAAACGTTTATTAAACGGCCGAGTCGACTGTTTAACTGTGAGTGTAAAGACGAGTAACTTTAAAGCAACTTCTAGAAACGTAAAGCTGTAAAGCTACCCAACTGTTCACTGAATCGAAACACCGGAATTTCACTCTGAAGACACTCTGATCTAGACCACTATAGAGGATATAATTGTTTCTTCGTTCTATTCTTGGCGCTTGTTTCATCTCTCACATTGTGAACTCCTTAGTTTTGCCTTTGTGTGAATTATGGCACGCAGTGAGCATTATTCCGGAAACAGCAGTTCAACTTTGGTTATAAGCATGGACACAAAGTTATGATGACGTCTATAAACAATTACACAACGTGCAAAGTTTCAAGCCAATGGCAGCGGGGGCGGCGGAGCGGGGGTTGGGTACCGCTCGGCCGTCTTGCTTGAAGAGTACTGAATAACTTGATGACGTCATCTAGTGGTAATACTTATTTACTATAACTTTGCGTCAGTGGATCGTACAGTGTATTGTAAACAACAAGAAAATTCGTGCATGGCAACCCAAATATAGACTGGAATGCAGACCAGTGAGAGACTACCAACAGCATGATGCAAAATGGCCGGCATTTCAAGCAATCTTAACTTGTTCATTACCACAGAGACTGTGCCATGATTAGCCTACAATTAAATGTCTGCAATTCCCTTTTTTGCACTTTTGCACGTGAACAAAGGAAGGAGTAGATTTCTGAAGTAAGGATATGTTTTGTTTATGGTTGTTTTAGCAACATTCAACATCCCTTCTGCTCTCCTACTCGGCCCGTGACGTAGTCAACCCTTTTGATGGCCAAGCCCTACTCCTCCCCAATGATTGCGTGACGTGTTCAAGAACGCCTGGAGACGAGATTGCAAAATATTTTTTTGAAGGAAAACCTGCATTTCACCTGCATTTCACCGTTGATAGTTCACTTGGTACTTTAGAAAATAACCGCAACTTTCCAGTGAGCAACTTATTTTCAGCGTTCATTGAAAAAAAGAAGGTGCTGCAGACGCTGTTCACTTTATTAGTCCTTTTTTTTTCGGAGAGCTTATGCGTGTTTGCCGCTTTTTCCCAGAGCTACTTCATGCTGCTGCGTGACGGGTGGCCATCCGAGCGTGACGGTCACTTAATTGATTATTAACAGCATGTCAATTTTCTAGGTCAGCGACTGAGCCTCGGTATTTCCTTGATATTCAACCAACGTTCGCACCAAACGGAGCTCAACTTCAACAAGACCAGACCAGGCGGTACGGAACAATGGCAGGATTCGCTGTAAGAAATGAGCTGGGAAGATATATAGTCATTGTAAGTCGTTTGATTTTTTGGTAGCTGTTTAATTCCCTGATAATGACCCTTCATGTCCGAAGACTAAAACAATGAAATAAGTGGTTCGGTTTTCTTATCTTTCGCAGAAGCTAAGCTTCGCCTATCCCAAAAGCTTGCAACTTTTCAAAACGTCAGAAAGTTGAATCCAGGTCTGTTTTTATTGCAGATTTTTGGGTGCATGTTATGTATTGAGTAAATAGTGATCGGGAAATGTTTTTGTTTGACAAACCTTCGGACGAATCACTTTCACTCGTCCCGTTCTCACACCATAAATATTGTTTTATATTTATTTCAAAACTCTTAAAATCACTCGTGCCATTGCTGAAACCAAAGCTTACCTTAAATCGCTATGTTTAGCGCTGCTTGCAGTCATTAATATAATTAAATTCACCAAACTTGAATGCTGCAATACACTGCGGGATTTAATAGTGGTTCGATTGGAGCGCTGTACACGAACTCATCATCAATGCTTAACTAAAGAGATGTGACTGAGTCACATTCTTACCGTGGACAATGTCGAAAAAGTTCAAAATTATTGAAAGAGAGTTTGCTTGGAAGAATCATATTTTTTAGCCGATATTGGTCTCGCTGTGACGAGGATATTGAACCTCTTTTCAAATTCTATTCTTAACCGGCAAATGAATGCTAGCAGTTCATTTCTAAGCTAAGACACTGCGTGGGTCAATAAACTGCGTAGGTATTCCTGAATAAAACAGCGTTTCATGCTGTACATTTAAGATGAAGACAGTTATTGTTTCGGTAACAATTTGCGAAGAAGTCTGAACCATAAATATTTTCTACTTGTGTGACGTAAGGCACTGTATTGGAATGGTATGCTTCCTTTTGAAAATCTAAATATATTCTGGCACGTGAAATAAAGGTTCCAAATTTTGTGCTCGTCTTGTGAACTCAAAAACGTTTGTCAATTTCCTCGCAGTGGGATTGATTTTCAGTAGCAGGTATAGATCAAAGCATTTAATCAAAATAATTGTTGAAAGTCAAAAGGGAACAGAAAGTTGTACGAGTTGCTGAAATAAGGTTGAAGAAACAAACTGGACAGGAAGATGAAAAGAGAGATCATAAAACAGGAAGTGACGAGGAAGCAACACCGCAACCAAAAATTTTTTTCAGGCTATCAAAAATATTGTTTTCTGCTCTGGAATCTTCATTATTAAAATATATAATAATTTCCTGTACTCAGAGCACATTTAAAGTACTTTATCGACCACAACAAAAATGCGAATAAGAAGGTTATATAATGTTTATAAGGGTCTCGAGGGGGGCTCAAAAATAGTTTGTGTTACAGGTGTCAACTAACTTGAAGCCATTGTCTCTGTTCAAGAGGGCTTTCGTCACCGGATTTCAACTGCCTCCCATAAACAGCGTTTGAAATTATTGCTTTCTATCCGTTTGAATCCACTGAATGTAATGAACAGCCGACGATTTCGTCAACTGAACTAACAATGCTGTGATTGCCTACCGAACAAAGTCAACGGAAATGTTCCACTTTTAAGCTTTTATGACGCTCTGAGTACAGAATCTCGGAGACTCAAGTCTCGAGTTTTCCGTAGCGATTAGAATAGTCAGGACGCGCTCCACTCGTATCCCCACTTGAAGCGTTTGAAATAAAACTAAGCTGATTACACGACGTTGACGCCGATGAAATGTTGGACCTATCAGTTGCACTTTAAAAATAAGTGATTTTTTTTGTCAGCTTTGCAATCAGTTACATTTAATGGTTAATATTATTGTGATCTCTACCTTCAACTGCCTCGCAGGAAACAACAACACTTTATTCTCCATTGCCGGCGTGGTGTGAAATAGTTATGCAACGCTTTCCCGTGCTTTACCATGCAATATCCCACTTGTAACTTGTATTTTCTTGGTATACGCACACTCCCCTAAAGATACGAAAAAACACGAGGGCATTGTGGGATATTCCATGGTTGAACCACCGGCGGGGCTAAAGTAGAGGTCACAGGTCACAGGTCACAGGTCACAATAAAAAAATACAGTCTTGGAATTTGCGGTGAGTTCCTATTTGGTTCGTATCTATTTACTTATTTTTAGTTTGTATTCTCTATTCATCCCTACTAATTAACGCGATGATGTCGTCCTATTTCTCTACGATTCCTAGTATGAGATTTCAATGTCCTAGAAATCCTCATTTATCAAGATTCTTTAGCCCTACTTGTTCTAGTAATAATGCTTTGCTAATGGTTTACTGGGACGTTACTAATGGTCTCTAATAGCCTTGATAGTGTTCAGTGCTTAAAGAACTGACCAAGTATCCATTATCAAAATTTAAAATACGCTCAATTTATTTATTATTGTCCAAAGGGTTCATCCCTTCTAAAAACCACCAACTTGAGACACGTGAACTACAACACAAGAAAAGTTTAAAAGCCAACATTTAGGCTAGGATAGTTCCTTAAATCTCAAACTAGGAATCTTGAAGAAATAGGACATCATCGAGTTAGTGGGTTAATACAAAATAAATAGATACGAACCAAGTACAAACTCACCGTAGATTCACAATTATTTTTTATTGTGACCCCGCCGCTCGAAAGCCGAGCGTTACATTACTATTATGTACATGTTCAATTGCTAAATGTATTTTATGATTTTTTTTCTTTACAGTTAGCATGGATGGGTGTCAATATATATTTATTTGTCAGTTCCTTCATCTCCCTCCAAACATCCAAAAGCAACTTTTATCTGCGAGTCATTGTCAAGGTAAATATCAAGATTTTACTCAACGTCGAACATGAATTTCGAGACTCTTAAAAGGATCGCAAATATTTTGTCTAATCCATTTTTTGTTAAGTGTCGAAGAAATTGGGAATGACTTTAAAGTTGAATAGAAGCAAAGATAATGTATTGGTCAAATTCCCCCAGAAACATCGAGTAATCACTTCAGATATCCAGTTACGGAGTACAGTAACTGAAAAATATCGAACAAACATGAAAAAGAATTCTAGTAATAAAAAAGCAAAAAAAAAAAACGAAAACCCTCTATTTTCCTTGAAATAATTCTAATGGGATTAATGATATCAACGTCGGTTTTAGAGGGGAAAATGGAAATAAAGAATCAGAGTTTAATGTTTTGAAGTGAAGCAATGTGTGAGCGAGCCATGGTGACTTAATAATTACCAAATATGTTGACGTTTTTCTAGGCAGCTCCTTTTATTGAGCACTTATCTCGCGAAATATTTTTTGGTAATAACTTCCATTTCCAGTTGAGTGTCGTGAAACCAAACCCAAAGAAATTACTCTAGCCAATCAGAAACAACACAAAACAATCAAAATTTGAAGTAACTACATGTGACAAAGGCAAAATGCGGGAAAACCGAGCAAGCGAGTTCAGTAAGATCATGCACTTTTGGATTTACTTCTTGACTGAAACAATCGTGTAGCGAAGTGACGCAAAACCAATTACATTTCGACACTCAGATGAAGCCTACTTTAGATACGTGTTATTTATAACTTTTATAATGTATTTCTACAGGAAGGGTTGGCTTTCGCAAGAGCATCGGCAGCAGTGCTGAATTTCAACTGTATGCTTATTCTGTTGACCATGTGCAGAAATCTTCTGTCGTCCATCCGAGGTTTGGGGGTAGGTTTTCTTTGAAACAACTCTTGTTATTCGTTGCTTGTCTAGAAGAAGTAATAATTCTTTGTTCATTCATTGCAGTGTGGGCACAGCTTTCTTCGCCTTCTTGACAAGCACATGACGTTTCACAAGTACATTGCATACATGATATGTTTTCAAACAGGTAAATGCGTCTTAGGCTGCTTCTTCTAAAGTTTGACGTAAGACGAGATAAAAATAGAGTTGAACCCTGCTATTTTGAGCTCTATGGGAAAACGAAAAATATAGCATTTCGATATAGCGTAGCTCGAGATAGCCAACAGTAAATAACTGAAGGCCAAACATAAAGGAAATGGTTTCGAGTGCGAATTAACGGGAATTCGGAATAACCGAATTCGAATTAGCGATGCCCAACTGCAGACAGCCCAACTGAAAAATTATTATAGAAACTGAAACTCACTTTACAGTAGATATATGGGTTATTGACCGAGCGTGAGGTGAACATGGCAGGATATTGACCAAGTTCTTTTTGGTTATGGACGGATGTAAACACGCAAGAAAAGAACGAGGCCGATATCCAACCATCTCGACATCACGCTTGCTCAAACACATGGGATAAAGAAATGTTTTTTTTCCTTGCGCCGGTAACACCGTACGTAATCTCGAGCGGGTTGCATGGCACCATCTTACCCGCTGGCAGGCCCAATCATAGCGCAAAATTTAGTTCATCTCGGCCGCTCCCAGAACAAGCCATCAAATGATAGCCAAATGGTAAAGGCTCACGTGCACATTCAAGCACAGACAGACACACGTGGCAAAAAGGTCCAGAATGCACAGAAAGCAACGAGAAATGAAAATAGTAGCTTTATTTGTCAACAATTTCTTTCGAAATTAATTTTTGTTTAACACTTGTGCCGTTTAATTATTTTGACAGCCATCCACATTGTGGCTCACGTTTTCAATGTGGAGTTTTTTGTTGATTCGCACAAGAGCAACGACGCACTCATTCAAAGACTGAATAATATGGAAGATATCGGCAGCGAAGCTTATCTAAACCCGATAAGGGACAGAAACGCGGTAAGTAGGATTTCTTTTGTGTGTTTTAGCCTTCTGATACGGGCTAAATCTAAAGTTTTAGAGGACAAATTTTTGTCTTACTGCTTGTCGAGTGTAGTTTAATGGCAATCGAGTGTCGGAATTTTGATTTTGGATGTTGTTTGTTTATTAGGTGCCAGTGGTGGAGCTGTGGAAATTAGGTAATGTTATGAGTATTATTACATGTATATCGCATCAAACAAGAATTCATGCCCGATAAAATTGCCTTGCATGTTGTATCGGACATCTTAAAATATTTCTTATCCGTAGTCGTGGTATGAAAAGCAACAGCATAACCAATCGTAAGACGTATACTAAGCGTGGTGGATTTTAAATGCCCTCTTTGGATTTAAAATTATTGCTACATGACCTCCAAACAAATCTCTAAATGCTTTTAAAAATTACCAGGCCGAGGGACTTGCATCCCAACGTTTCTTGGCGCTTCTGGACCAGAAGCGCCAATGGATCTCTTCGCTCGCGCATGTGATTTATAGCTGAGCCCGCTCGCAGACTAACCAACCAGAGGCTTTAGGAATACAGGAAAGTTTCCTTTCCTTTCAAGAACACAACAGCCAATTATGAAGCCACTTGGCTTTTAGGTCCAAGACTTATCCAGCCCGTTCAAACACTGAAAGCTGGTTATTATTCTAAAGATGGTTTTAAACTTTTGAACTTACACAAAATGCGTGGTTATTGGTCATGTCTCTTGATTCTTGCCTCTAATCTTTGTGTGAAATCTTAATCTTGCATTTTCGTCTTTTGTAGCGTCCGGTATAACAGGAGCTGTGATTACTCTTTGCCTTATTTTGATGGTAAGTCGAAAACAAAACGTGTTATAAATTGTAGAACCGAGCAGACATTTTTCAAATCCTTGGCAGACATCAAGGTCCGCTCACTACTGCTTCTGTTAAAGCTGGGCGGAAAGACCTTCACGTAATTGCACACAATTAAAAGCTACGAGTTTCAAAAACCACACTTTCAACAAAGATCCGAGAAAGCTTAATTTTAAAATGATTTTCTCTAAACAAATGCTTTCATCCCTGAAGCAATACCTCAAGGCGTGATGCGACACTGATGCGACTGAGTTGTAGCAGATTCCTTAAATTCTCATTTGTTAAAAATAAATGGCCATTTCCAAACTAATGATAAAAACTGAGTGAGTTAATTCAACTTTCGATACTTTGAGCCATACGAATTGAATGCAGTAATCGAAAGGTGAAAAAAAAAAATCACTTCTGTCTCTGAAACAGATTTTAGTGTCAGTATTGTAATTCGGCTCTGGTTTGGTGTAAGGCCGAAGAATTTTTAGATGTTTAATAATAATTTAATTCTTAAATTGAACTCTTTTTTCCCCGTTGTGTCATCAGCTTTCTTCCTCGACGGAACTTATAAGGTATGTTACTTTTGTTGGCGTTTAGTTGAGATCACTGTTAGATGTAAATTTGAGAATTGCTTTCCATTGAGTTCTGACAAGGTAGTTTATCTCTCATAAGCAACGTGTTTAATTTTTAATATCTGTTCGTTTCTGTAGGAGATCATACTTTGAAGTATTTTGGTACAATCATCATATGTTTGTCATCTTTTACATTGGCTTGGTCGTTCATGGAATACAGTAAGTTGACGTTTCATCCAGTATGCTTCTCGCGCTAATGTACTTATTTCCAAAGCCACTCTAAGTGAGAGTACTGCACTCATCAGATCCCTTGCCGAGCAACACGATCCTCATCTTCTTTGTTTTACGGTCTATTGCAAAGTTCAAAGTCCCATTGAGTTTAGGTTTTGTCTTTGATCAATCCTCGCGTTGATTACGCGCAAGGGGTAACCTTTTCAACACAGAGCCGATGAGTGTATTACGTTGTTTTTGTTTTGAATTCAACGGTAATTTTACATCATTAACTTCCATGTATGTTCGATGTAACCGAAAAAAAAAAATACTAGAAATCAAATATACTAGGATTTCACTCTAGAAAAATCAAGAAAAAAGTTTATCCAAGGATGATTTGACATCTCAAAGAAAACTAAGACAATTTCAACCTATTTTAATGCCTGAGTTGACGTGATCTTTTACTTCTTGAACGCAATTATTGTGATTTATAGATATCAACAAACGCTTGTATCTTTCAGGGGTGTGGTGCGATTTCAATCGAACGTCGATGAACATGGACCCTGAAGTGTGCTACAAAAATGTGACTGCGTGGGAAAAGTACGGAGCTTGTGAAAAGCTCCCTAAATTTGTTCCTTTTGGAATGAATGTAAGTTTAACGGTTGGAAATCACTATTCCAGTAGTTTGGTTTAGACGGACAATCTGTACCCAAAACTGGATAAAAGCAAGAGTCGATAAAGGGTAGCAGAGTTATCTCCTTATTACAGGCAGGCCTTTTCCTCTCAAGTTATTTTCAGATTACTTCTGGCTTCAGAAGTCCCACGAGGGTCTTGAAGTATAGCCGATCCCGTGACGCGAACTTTAATCACGTGAACAGCCCAACGTGTTTTTACATCATTCTCATTAATCGCGGAAGGGCTGGATGCCATATCTAAAAATAACGTGGATTACCTAGAGAATAAGACCTGTATGAGGGATTTACTCTGTTACCCTTTATTCTCTCCGGCCGGGAAAAACTAAATTTATATCAAATTTCCGTACTTGATGCGTAACGAGCCAAAGTTAACAGAGGCCTTAGACTTCGTTTGGAGACTCCCCTTCGGAGGTAGTGTTAAAACTAGGATTGTTGGTTAAAATCCCTTCTCGAGCAAGGCTTTGTCGAATGCTGTCTCGACGACGCAGTTTAAATAATCGATTCTGATTGTTGTGATCGTTACCTATGATTCGCACATATGTTTTCCTGTAGCGAATGACTAGGAGATCTCCCAAGTAAGGTTGACTTGCAAGACTTAGATGTAGAGTCGTTCTCCTCGTTTCTGAATTAGAGATCGAAACACTGTAGATAATTAACTGATAAATAGCCAACCACCGCCAGAGTAGATGTCTTGATTGGAACATCCCTGTTTTTCTCTTGCAGACTTGGAAATGGGTCGTTGGACCAATGATACTGTATGTTATTGAACGTGCTATCAGGTTTTATCGCTCATTCCAGGACGTTAAAATCCTGAAGGTGAGATTGGTATTGAGGCATAGCTATTGCAATCATCAAATAAAACGCCTGTTTAGTAATTAAAAGAGATCTGAAAACTGCTGAGGGCTCGGCAAGGCTCGACAAGGTCACCTTCACAGTGGCCGATCCAGACCTTGAGCTGGGGGGTGAAAGGGGGTGGGGAGGGAGAAGACGGTTTTGTTTTGCTTGCCCTGCTGGTTAGTCTTCCTTCTGTGATTTCTTCTTTTTTGTCCAAATATTGTTGCAGTTGCCTCTTGTTACATTAAACATTGGCTTTAGGGGTAGGGTCAACGTGCGCTTATTTAGGATTGATCTCCATTACTACCCAATGGTGTATTTATTATATACTAACCTTCTTTGGAGCGGAGCGGATTAAGAGTACGTTGCAGGTTTTTATTTACTCACAAGTTTCTGTTATATCGTACAGGTCGTTAATCATCCATCCAAAGTTATTGAAATTCAAATGAAAAAAGCTGGCTTCCATCATGAAGCTGGGCAGGTGTGTCTCGTTATTTGTACGTCTTTCATTTCTTTATTTCTTATGTTCTGGCTAAAACGCTGATTCTTTTAAACCATTCTGCCCGGCTCTTTGTTTGAAACTCGCCTTTAAAGGCGAATGTTTTGTAAACAAGAAATGTTAACGAAGTCTTTCCACGTTTCGTTTCAGTATATTTTTCTCAAGTGTCCCCAGCTCTCTCGTTTAGAGTGGCACCCGTTTACTTTAACATCGGTAAGCGGTTGTGTTTAGCCTTGTAGAAACTCATCTAATTTAGGGAAACGTGATAATTATTATAAACGTGAAAGGGTATCTTAAAGTACCAATGATTAGTTTAATGGTTTTATTGTCCTGAGACTTCTAGACTCGTACAACAGCAGGTTAAGAAGAGCAGTTAGAAGGCAGGATATTGAGTGCTATTCAATTCAACTATTAACTGTTCCTGGACACTTGACTTGCGATCAAACGTTTTTTTTTTTTTGGGGGGGGGGGGGGTTTCTAGGAGAGGGGACGAGAACACCTGATCACAGGTTACTGGACAGTGTCCTTCATTTGAATTAGAAAACAGTGAGATTTTTTAAAATAAAATAGGTCTAGAGCATATACTGAAGCCAATGCCACGCACTGCTCTGTTAGTGTACCAGTTAACAACACCTAATCATAATGATGAAACATTTCTTTTAGGCTCCCGAGGATGATTTCTTCTCTGTACATATTCGTATCGCTGGGGACTGGACAGGTGAGACAATGTTCTTTTCGCGCAAGAACTGTTTAGCACGGCTGTGGTTGACATTAAATATGTATTGCATAATTCAAATAGAGGCTACCATCATCCTCGAGTCAATGTAACTGAGTATAGAACAACGGTAGGAGGAGGATTGCATCAGACCTAAGGAGTTATGAATAACTATTGTTTGTTTTCTTTTATTCGTTTGATTGTTTGTTTATTATTGTTCTTCGTTAGGTGGATTGGCCAAGCTCTGTAGTGGTGATGGAAAAGAAACAAGAAGTCTAGCTGATATGCCGAAGTTAGTACAGCAAACAGTTATCGGTTTCAGTCGTACATTTCGCCAGTACAATTTGTGTTACCTTAGAAGATGGGAGATACTTCTGGTTTGGTATTTAGTGCGTAAAACAACAGATCTTGTACTGTTTATAGCCATTATCGCGCTATCTACTTCAAAAATCGTCCATTACTACTACACCGCAATTGATCATTCTCTCTCAAAGAGCAGGTTTCACTTGATTCTAAAAATAATGCCTTGGTTTTGCGTCAGTATTCTTAAAGGAACTAGCCGGTTTATGAAAATCGCGCCTCTTTGTCTTCCAAGCTAACCGTGGCTCGCACACGCACGTTTTTCGCGCGCTTTACAATAGCAACGTCTTCAAGTATTTGCTACTGATTTCGATTGGTTATCTGGATTGTCCGTCTTTTGTGATTGGCTTAAATGATCACGTTGGTTTTAGTTTAAATAAAGCTCAGTTGAAAACCGCTCAATGATGTTACTCCTATGACTTATATTCTAGTTCCATTGGTTCATTTATTATTCGATTGTAGTTCATTTTTTACTCTTCTTTCGCTTTTTAGACTTGCTGTTGACGGACCTTTTGGAACAGCGAGCTCAGTAAGTTGAATTATTTTTGCATAAACCAAGAACGAGCTTTGTAGAATTGACAGTAGATTAAACGAGTTAACAATTTTGATGACGTCTCAATGGTCATTTTTAAAATAAAATACACGAGATTTAATTGAGAGCTTTTTCTTACACAGGACGTTTTCAAATATCCAGTGTGTATGTGCATTGGTGCAGGTATTGGAGTGACGCCTTTCGCGTCCGTTTTGAAGTCGATATGGTAAGTTTGAACAAGTTATCTCTAGGAAACGATTACAACTACTACTTTCAACTACTTCTTTCAATTGATGTAGTTAAACACAGTTAAATTAACGGGGCAGTAAATCCGTTTGGATTTTGAAAGACCAGATGAAGATTTTTTTAAATCACAAAAAAAAAATCAGGAGTTCTTCTTGCAAGAGTTCTTAGCGCGTTTTATAATTACCTGTGCAAAATGTGTCAGAACGGTTAAGCTGTCAGTATTGTTATTATTAATAGAAGTTAATAGTGATTTTGAAGTGTGTTTCTTTGTCATTTGCGTTTCCAGGTATCAACACCAACAAAATAACGTAAACCCAGTGGTTAAAAAAGTTTATTTCTTTTGGATCTGTCCAGACACAAATGCCTTTGAGTGGTTTACAGATCTTTTGCAGTATCTGGAGGAAAGGGTGAGTTACTATTTCTTTGCCATAATTTCCAGCAATCGCGAGGTAATTAAGACGAAATCCGATGGAAGATGGAGCAATTTCAGGTTTTAGTGGACAAAAATCTGTACCAGAGTAATTTTAAATATTTTACAGTCATTTTTACATTTTTTTAAAGCTAAATACATAAGTAATTGCCTGAAATAACTCCGAAAAATAATTTCCCACGGGAACGAGAGAAAATAAATTTCAAAGTTCAGTGATTTTGTGGAAACACAGGCAAAATTCCATCATCAGTTTCATTTCACCAAAACTTTTAAGCGTTTCATACGAAGTTCAACATTCGTTTTCGACGTTTGGTGTTGCTAGAAATGAATTGTTTTGAGCAGATATTTAAAAGAGCCCTACAGAAGTTTGCAATACAATGTAAATAATCTTGGTACAAGATTTTTGTCCACTTGTTGCTCCAACGTCTGGCGGATTCCGTCTTAAATGCTTGCGAAGAATGAGTCTGAACGAGATCGCTAGACAGGAGTGGACGTGATTGAACTATTTTTAAAGGGGTACTATCACGGTTCGACGCATGTGCAAGCTTTGGCATACCTGCAAATTACTTACTGAACCACATTTATGAGATGAGTTTTCTCTGACAGTAACACCACAGGCATACCCGAAAAAAGAAATCCGCAGTACATCCACTTAAGCAATCAGGCGGACTACAACTGAATTTATTCAGCAGGATAACTGCTGCCCAAATTCACATCGATTCACAGTAGATGTCGACACACACACAAAAAAATCGAATTTACTGTTCTGCTCGAAGGATTTAACCGGACATGCGCACAGGTAAATCTACCCCCAAAAATGACTTGACTGGGCGTACACGCATTTGAGTCGAAACATACAAACTGAATGATAATGTGAAAAGTCATATCACCTCATTTCCGGCTGACCACGAAATTTTCAAAGGAAAGTTTCCCTCTAGAGTCACCAACCCCCTCTCAATTGTCAAAATAGGTATTGTTGTTGTACATATGTCGAGACGTGAAACCATTCCCAAACCAACGTATTGTTTTTCAGATGGTGGAGACAGGAAACGCAGATTTCCTGGAGTACAATATTTACCTTACCAGAGGATGGGGTCCAAATATGGTGAGTTTCATTGATCAGTTTATGTGCCAACGAAGCTACAGTAATTCGATTTCGCGTCGGTCCCCGAAAATTTAGGAAGGCCGCTTATTCCAGACAAGGTGTTGTTAAATTATCTTTACGTTCCAAGTCGTGGAAAACAACAACAAAAACCAATCAAAAATAGACTTCTTAACAGCACGGGCGTGGAAAAGAATATCGTTTGTCTGTGGGTATGCATGATTAACTGAATAAACACGATTCAATTGTGATAGATTCTTAAGGTTGTTTTTGATGTTCTTCCTCGTTAGGCTCGTACCATTGTCCTTCATGAGGATGAGGAAGATGACATCATTACGGGCTGTAAGCAAAAAACTCGCTATGGCCGGCCTGAGTGGAACGGAATTTTTGGTAACGTCGCCAGAGCACATCCTAGGTAAATTGCACTGTTCGAGTTCGCGTTTAATGTTAGAATATCCTTCAACAACATTACAATAAAATTAATGCTGACAATGAAAAATTAAGCAGAGCTAATCCAGAGTGGGAGGAAAGATGGAAACCTCTAATTGAATTCCACAAAAAAATATCATTTTTAAGAGATGAGTACAAATTTGGACCAGTCAGGGGGCTTTTGTCTCCTTTATGAATGGCAACCATGGTTCCTACTTAAAGTGCACCTTACCCCAAAAACTTTTTTTCGCTAAAACAATAAAGCTTATTTTGTGGAGTAATTCGCCGCAAAAATTTTTCGATTTGGTTAAATCTTTGATTTTCTATGGCTCGTCAAAGTACGTGAAATTGCCGCCATTTTGGTCCACGACCGAGTTTAACGGAGAATGGGTCGAGGGCCGGATGTGACGTCAGATCGAGAACACGATGATTCTGAGATTCGCATATTTACTTGTTTCTGTTGGAAAGGCTGGAAAAGTTGTTCGAAAAAAATGCTAGCCAGGTGCGCTGTAGTGTGATGTAGCAACACAACAAACTTACAGGAGGTACTCCGCTTTATGCCATACCGTTTTATGAAGAGATGTCCTGAAGAGAAGAAACGTACAAAGTGATGGCTCGATTCGTGTAAAGTGATAGCCGTCTAAGAGTTCGTGATCTGTTCCATAAAGTATTTCAAACCAGATGATCTCGCTCGATGCGTGGATTTTCAGAGAGAGGAAGGGATTTTGCTGACTCAGTGACTTAAGCGAGACGAATTTGGAATAACCGTCCATCGATTCATGCAGCCGTTGTTGCATCTGATCTGAGAAACAACAGCAGTCAGTCGGCACAGCCGACAGATAGTTTTGTATTTGCCCACTACTAATCTTAAAACTCCATTTCTGAAGCCATACAGGTTTAATTCCTGGATATTCAGTAACACACTTTAAGGTAACATCAGCACCAATATCTTCAAGAACAAGATCACTCTTCTTTGAGTCTTGACAACCTTCTAACTCACTGTAATATAATAATAACAACAATAACATTCGCTGATGTTTTGAAGGGAAGCGACGCTACAATTTCCACACTCGCAGGAAAAGAACACAAACATTGTGTCATGGGATAATCATTTTGGTCTACGTTGAACAAGTGAAGTTAAAATAATTTGAGAAAGTTAACGCACTTGACTTTTATTTCAGTATACGAAAGTATGTTAATGCGAGATCGAAGAATGCGCGAATTTAGTAAATATACGCACCACACGCTACAGTCTCTTTGACTTCTGCATATCATTGCCTTCGGGTCTGTCCATCAGAGCTCGCTCGAGTTCTTTGTCGGCATCCACCTCATTTGTCTATCCATTCTTCGTTGGCCAGAGAGTTGTCAGCATATAATTCAGCTCGGCCGTCATCATTTAACTATTCACTTTGCTTTGTTTACAAGTGCGAGTCGTCATTCTCTTCAGCGATATAATAAATTTCGGAGTCTTCTGAGTCAAAGCTCATTTCAGAATCCGACGAAGTAGAAGATATTGTTGATAAAAACAGAAATCTGTCGACTGTGGAGCCCCCAGCGAAAAACTTGTGCGGCAAAAAGGCTTCCACGCTCACACAGAGTAAAAGGCCCGACTGGGACAGCCGAAGCTTTCGTTCTCGAAGTGACGTCACGGCTTTAGTCTCCCCAGACTCCTTATGCTCGGTCGTGAACCATACGAAACTCGGTTTCAAGGGGGCACAGAAATTCGAGGATTTAACCAAATCGAAAAATTTTTGCGGCTAATTACTCCACAAAATAAGCTTTATTGTTTTAGCGGAAAAAAATTTTTGGGGTTAGGTGCACTTTAACCAGATTCTGAAGTTTATTGGTTTTTTCAACGTTATGGATGTACGTTAACGTATGCCTTACAGAATACATAACACAGCCCTTAGCTATTACTGTTGATCAAATGATCCGGTTAATATTTGGAATAGTTTGGTATATTTTTGAATCCTTGTAACATTAGAATTTCGATTTCTTACAGGACAAAAATTGGTGTATTTTTTTGTGGACCAGCAGCCCTTTCGCATCAGCTTCACAAAACAGCAAATGCACAAAGCAATGTTGTCGAGGGAGTCAAGTTCTACTACAACAAGGAAAATTTTTAATATGTTGACACGAATCTGTGAATAAGAACTTTAATGAATTCATTGTCAAAGTGAAGTTATAGCCCGCAACTGAAGGAACTAAACAGGGAAGGAAATCGGGACGTAAAAACGCCGTCTTCCCTGTTTTTATACCCCTGCTGTGCGTGCTATGGAAAAAAAATGTCATCTTAGATTTCTAAATTTCTAAATTTCATGCACCATATTTCAGTCGTCACACCGTGACACGACCGCGCCCAGTACCCTAGACTCCGAGGTTCAACCACTGTCGCCCTAAGGAGTTAAAGTTTTCATGTTTTTCAGTCCACAGTTAAGTTTCAGACAATGAAGGAAACTCAGTTGTGGGAAATAACAGTGTTCGTTGTAGCAAGTTTGCCCAGGAAAGTTAACTAAAACAGAATTTAAACAACCAAAACAGCAACTTCAATCAACTAATACATAGTTTCTGTAGAATTATGGATTTCATTAGATATATAATAGATAACATTTTTGTCTCGTCCCGAACACAAGACAGCGTTAAATTCCAATTGGACACAAAGTTTGCTCTCGTGGCGCGCGGTGATTGCACGGTTGATGTAATTCTCGAACCCACCTCTCTGCCAAACAGAGCGAGGTCTGTACAGGACTCTGCAATATTTTTTCCGCCCTAAACCCCACTAAGGAGCATGTTCAACGTTGATTTATACTATCAAGGTGTCTGTTAGGCACTTTAGCAACACAGCCAGTATGTAGTTTATTAGAGTAATAATAAACATAGAACACAGTAAAAAAGTATTTTCTTTGCAAAATTTACTCAACAGTACAAAGCACTTAGAGAGTCAACAGTACATTTCAGGTTTTTTATTGTTTTGCACTATTTATCACAATCAGTCTATAAATTAAGATAAAATATTACCAACAAGAACACAGAAACAAAAAAATTACAATACATAGAAAATAATGTGCGCAATGACCAAAGTAGCTCAGGCTTTCCGGTTGGTGACTGACACGTTACGCAATAATCTTAGATAACTAAAAACTGTGCAAAGTGTATTATATAAAATACTTATTTGATTAATTTATAAGAGTAATAATGAAGATAGAACAGTATAAAGTACTCTGCTTGCAGAATTTACTCAACAGCAAAAAACACTGATTTTTGAGAAACGTTTTCCAGTCAAGTATCATAAACAGGCAACAGTGATTGGGTACTTGCATTCAAGACAAGCAGAATTTACTCTGAAAGAGATTCAAGTAACGCAACCCAAATCAGGCACCTCTAGTTAACTGGTGAACACTTGCAGAAAGTAGGTGTCGTCAACGCGCTTCAGACACCAACCTATGGTGCATACTTCATGTGAAGGAATTCGAAATTAGTTCTTACCTAAGGATCGTTTAGCTTTTTGGCAACTGACGATAGAGTGATTTCGGTATCAGTATTTAGCAACTAATACCATAGTCTGTAAATAAAGGGCTCATGTGGTGAGATTTTCTTAGTGATTTACAAGGTGTTTATATTACAATATTACAATGGTAAAATAGTATTTGAAAGTATTTCTGCTGTGCCATTTTATAAAGTTCTTCATTCACAAGTAAGGTTGATCATAAAACGTTTAGACTTGTGCTTGCGGAACAAGATGTGATAACTTCTCAATAATGATAAAACCTAAGATTATTTAACAAAGATACATATTTTCATTACTCTATTATTTGTTATTAATTTGGTAGTATTTAATAAAAACGGTTCAATGTGCCATGAATGTTTCCAATAAAATCACAAAGTAGAATGAGTCCATGGTGTGGTCCATAATGGCTTTTTGAAAGGCTCTCGTTAGTTTGACGGGCAAATTACCTCGTAGCGTCCGAAGATGGCGCCCAGGTGTCCCAGTATTTTCTCGCGCGGAGAATTAAGAGCAAGAATGAATGACTGCTGGTATGATATTATTTAAGCCATTGGTCTGAAATGTCTTTCGGGTAGGAGTTTCTCAGCTTCCACTGACTGCGTGACCCAGTCTAA
Source organism: Platygyra sinensis (assembly GCA_019787425.1). NCBI lineage: Eukaryota > Metazoa > Cnidaria > Anthozoa > Scleractinia > Merulinidae > Platygyra > Platygyra sinensis. The sequence continues at coordinate 48,637 of JAHPZR010029275.1, read as the reverse complement.
CGTGACAAGATGCTGCTTTAATTTCCGTTCTTGCGTTACTTTCTGAAGTTCAGCTAGACGACGAAGATCTCTAAATAACCAAAAAGAAAAAAAAAACAGAAATAATCTGTGATATTCAGCTTTAACTGCACCCATTTTTGCCACAAGTCAGTGAGTCAAAAGCATTTTCTGCTGATACCATATAATGTCCAGTCCCTGACCTGACATGGCCGTTGTCTTGGCCAAATTTGAGTACGGCAAATACCTAATAGCACCTTGGTACGCTTCGATGGTGAACCACACTCGTCAGAGTGGAGACATTACTATGGTACAGATGGTGTGGATAGTAAAAACAGAGGCTTCTACAATAATGACGTCATTCACATCACATGTACATGCGCAAATGATCGCGGTGCTGCTTCCTCCCAGTGTATCAAAGGTTTGGAGCGCTTCAGTGTGAGCGACAAAGCACCGGGAAAATTGTAGTGTGACAAGAAGCTAATGTTCTTTACCAGCTCAATGTTAACAGAGCTCCATGGTGTATAGTTGAAGGAGCTTACACAGACTTGAGAAGGGCAGGAAAAACCCAGGTCCGATTGCCCAGGATTGCTTTTGAGCAAGTTAAAAAACAAGTTCAGTGACCCAGAGGGCAAGTGAAATTAGCCTCAGTAGTCTTGTGAGTCAGCTTGATAAATTCTAATTTCCAGTCAGAAGTTATTTCAAACTTAAGACTGCAGGATTAGTTACCTATCAGGTTGAAAGCATGGATTAGTTGGGAATCCAAGAATCCAAGCGTTTGTCCTCTGATTTCCTTACTGTCCGCCATTTCGGCAAGTAATATGTAAGTGGGGGAAAGTGAAAACTGAAATTTACTGGCCCATGGGCCAAGAGAATTTCAATTTTTCCTACACTGAGGAGGAATTATTTTCCATGGGAGACATGTTATCGTAGCATTACAGAAGCTGAGAAATGAAAATTGTAATAACCTTCCATCCAAAATGACGTGTGTCACTTTGCTGTCAAGACTGCCAGTGATCTGGGCACCATACATGCGAAGCTTCAAACCAACTAGTTCCAGACTACAATTAGGTATCCCCTAAAAACAAACCACAGGATGCAACGACATCAGCGATCATCACAGTTAAGGTCGAAACCGGCTTAACAGGATTCAGTTGTGGGTGAAACAGGCTTGGACGGGATTCAGTTATGGGTGAAAGAGGCTTGAATAGGATTCGAACCCATGGCCACTGCGAATTGTTGTACTGTTCTGCAAAACTGAGCTATCAAGTGAGAGCTGGTAATGTTATGATGTTGTGAGTTCGCAATATACCCGTACATGGTGAAAATACAAGTTAGGGACTGGTGAAAAAGTATTTTTTTTTGGGGGGGGGGGGGGGTGGGCTGGAGCAGAGAGGGGGTGGGTCATCAGTTTTTGAACCCTTGGTAAGGGGTGGGTCATGCAATTTTCAGCTACCCGCAGGGGTGGGTCATCCTGTTTTTTTTTTTTTTTTATGTGAATTGAAAGGTAACTCTTTTCGCACAAATAAAAGCAAGTGACACAATCAAACACCAACCCACGATCTGGCATGCGCACAGCCATATCACTCAGGTAGTAGCAGCCATAGACAGCAAAGCACCCCTTTATTAAAGCCCCAAATCCACACAACACATGTGGGAGCTGTTGGCTATGCGTAAAGAACTTGACAGACTGCGGGTTGGTGTTGGAGTGTGTCACTTCCTTTTATTGTATTATAAAATAAAATCTTTTCAGTTACAAAGGACAAAAACTTTTCAAACCGGATTTGAAAAAGTACACTTGGCTGGTGTACAAATAAGAGATGGTAACTTACGTATTGTAAAATCTGTACAAAAGCTAACGGATTAAGCAAGTAGTCCCAGGACAGAAATAATCAAAATACTGCACTCGGTTGAAATGCTGGTATACAAGAGCACCAAATGGCCAACTTGTGTCTACATGATTAAAACTATAACACAAACAGTGGTGATGTATTTTTAATCAAGATACAATGGACGAAAACCGAAGAGTTGATATGATGTTGGGTCTACATGCTATTTTTTCCCAAGGATCTGGGAGCTGTCTGGCTATATTACTCCCAGGACTCACTACAGCCGTTTTCTACATGGATCACTGTTCTACGTGCCTTGAGGCCTAGTGTGAAAAGTAAAAGGTCAAGTTTTGTTAGAGTTTACAGTCATGACTTAAAGTTGCAAGGGTAATGGAAAACAATATAATTTTTGCATAATTTTGCATTGTTGTTAGGAAATAAATCTAAAACGTGAAGAATATTACAATTTCATCCACAAAATGTTTTTTTTTTCGGATTACGCAGCCAAATATGTCATGTCTTATTGGGGGGAGAGGCGGGGTGGGTCATGTGATTTTCAGCCTCTATTTAAGGGTGGGTCACTCAGTTTTGTGCCAAATGGAAGGGGTGGGTCATCTGTTTCCTAACCACCACATTTTGAAATACTCCGGCCCACTCCCCCCCCCCCCCCCCTGTACTTTTTGACCAGTCCCTTAATATATGAAAGATCCTATACCTGAACTGCGAGAGAAAGATCTAGATACATGATTCTACCGCTGAAACAGCGAAACCGCGCAACAAATCCCCTACAACTACAAATGCTGTAGGAAGAGAGGGAGTGAGGGGAAGGAGGGGTGGTAAGGGAAGTTCTTGAACATTACTTTCCTGTTCATCTAAAATGAATGAATGAGTGAGTGAATTTGCTAATGATTTATACTTGAAAAATTTCCTCCTTTCGGAATGGCAGCAATGCAAAAGCATTCCAATCTTTTACTGATTGCTTAGAATGCTGTTATAGATTGTCTTACCACTGACGTATCCCCAACAAGAGTGAACTGATCAAGGTAAACCCTACCAATGATAAAACACAAAGATGGATACAGACTCAATATATTAAATTTAAATACATATTACCCAGTACAAAAGACAGGCCCTCCTGCGAAAGCCTTTTAATAAGAGTTTAAGTACGTACCTGCAATGCTTAAACAACCCCAGAGGTGAATTATCGGGAAAATAGCGTTGTGATATTTCTAGTATTTCATCTGTTGACAGTGGAACTGCGGAGTTCTGTAAAAAAAAAGTATGATCAAATTAAGCTCAAAAGGGTAGAATCCAAGATACTGAAAACTAAAAGGCCATTTTCTGCTTGCCTTTTGTCTTTGTGTTAAAGAGTCGCCGTGCGAAACCATTCATATGTGTTCTGCCTTCAGATTCATTTTCATGCAAATCAAACTCATTTTCAACAGAAAGGTTTTGCATGAAGACTCGTTCTGAAACAGAGGCACTGGCTAACTCGGAAAAAGGCCTATTGACATTGGCAGGTCTTTCAGGTGAGAAAATATCTGGCTTTGTAACATGTTGGTTCCGAACGAAGCACGTTCCTGTTCGCTCTAATTCTTGCATACTTACGTTTCCTTGGACATTATCAAACACTTTCTTGAGGGATTCACTTGTAGCATTCTCTGTGTAGCTATCTCCATGTCGGTCATATTCCTCGGCAAATTTATCAGCAGTCCGTGATGATGAATGAAACATGTCGTCTGGCAGCCATAGCTTCAGTTCACCGCATTCCTTTCAAGACAGAGAAACAAAGCATGAAATATTTTTCCGTCGGGGATAATTCATTCTCAAACCTTTATTTTCCCGTTTTATCCTACGTTTTAGAAACAATTTCGGAAATAAATCCAATAATCGAGACATTAAACAACATTCTTTAAAACAACTCGAGGTTCGTCAAAAACATTGCCCTGAGTGATCTATTTTTAACTCTACTCGGTGTTTGGATACGTGCTAAAACACTGACTCTCGTGTTGGCTAATTACTTGGCAAATTACATGTAGCACAAGTAATTGTGTGGATGCGAATGCAATTAAGGATTAATTCTACGAGAGGTATTTGAAAAATAAACTGCACGAGCCTTCAAGAGAGTGCAATTTCAAAGAAGTTTCAAATAACAATTATTTCGAGTGTAAATCCATAAGTGATCTTTTAAAGCATTAATTATTTGTTAATAACTGAGGACATTGTTAACGCATGCGTGTTTCTTTTCAATGCAGTGCAAATTAAAAATTCAACGCTATATTAGCCTGCTCTCAGCCAATCAAAAATTAATAAAAGGATTTGCTGACGGGGTTTACTATATTTCAACTTTCCTCCATCTTCCCGTTGAACCCTGAAGGCAGAAGTCCGCTCTTTTCTTTGGTTAACCATCACGAAGTAAAATGATTGAGGTCTAAAGGTAGGCTACCTTAGATTCGTACAATACACAAATTAATACAATGTAATACAAGTTATCAAGTGTCTACTTACCAAGCAGTTTATAAGCCACGAAGCCTTCACCACATCAAATTCTTTCTGGCTTCAAGAGAACACAACTCACGTTTACTATTCTGACAAAGCAACGCACTCTAAAGACAACATGTAATCATCCTAAAATGGTCTAATGGGCTCGCTAATTTGGATAAAATGAACCCCTAACGAAGTCCTCGGCACTTAAGAGCAGTGTTTTTTAGCCTTGCCAAGGTTTCTCAGCCAACAGCAAAATATTATATGGAACAGAACTGTGCTATAATGAAAATATTTTCTCGGTTTCTTCGTACTTCGTTACATCAAGGTTTCCGTTTGAACGCTATGAGAAATTACCACGCAAATCTACTGCTTACATTTTAACTCAATAGTAATATTTTAAGCCTGTATTTTCGCCTTTCGCGCAACGTTTTCTGTAAAAAAAAAAAAGCTATATTTCAACGGCAAACAATATGCACACTTCCTTACCTGATAATATTCTTCACCCTCACATTGATTCTCTCAGCAACGATGCAGAACGTCTCCGGTCCAGGGTTTTGAGTCAAGGTGCCACCATTCTGTTGAGAAATGTGGCAAATTATCCAACATTACCTCAGTGTGACATTAACTGCTGTGCGAGCATTAAAACTTCACTTCTAAAACTCAAATAGTTCATGAAGGTTTAAGCAAAGAAAAATCGTGATCGTGTTTGGATATCTGATCTCAATTAGCATGGATTTTACAATTTTACGTCTCTATTTCTCCTGAGTTTTAGTTTCGATTAAGAGGATGTACTAAACACTCAAAGCCGTGTTTGATCTCTTTTCCAAACACCTCGAAGTTCGACAAAAATAAGCTCACCTCTCAAAGTTGATAATGTGGCGAAACACAGCCTCTCGCGTTTGATATCATTACTTGACAGTACCATAACATATTAAATATGGTATGTCGTAATTCTTTTTACGCATATCACCAATCACGATGCCATGACGACTATTTACAACATTCACTATCAAACTTGCATTAAGGTCAATATAAAATTCTTAATCAGATTCTAAGTCGCTAATTTATCTCTGAGAGATTCCTCCCCTTACTTTTCCATCACCTATGGCAAGCCCTTAACCCTAAACTGTCCTAATGGAATCGGCTCATGAAATGTCGGTAAAATGAATGGACAGTAGTGAAATTACCTCAGCGACGTTTTTCTCCAGTACAGCCTTGGAGTGGGAGGAAGGACCATTAACAATGTAAAACTCTTTGTCCTTAAACAATTGCGATACCTGAAACGTAAATTTGACAACTTAGATACTGCACGCCGTGTCTAAGGCCTTGTACACACAAATACTCTGACAATGAAACAATAATCATTTTGTTGAGAAACATTTAGAAACATTACTGGATAAGTAAATTCTCAGGAACACTAGAAAAAGAACATAAAACAATTGTAAGGCTTTAAAACCTCAACACTGTTAAATCAACTGATGAGTGTAAACACAAGTGCAAGCTTGAAACAACAGTTCAGCCCTCGTGAGATTAAAGCGTAAGATGGCGTCGGCTTTCGTTTGAAAATGGTCGTATTCTTCATGCACCATTTGTGGATGTTGTATGATGTTGTACTTGTTTGGTCTGGTTCGTGCAACAATGTTGTGCCAGGACATGTGCACCACACTGTAGTTCGATTAGCAACACCCAACAGGTCGCAACAGGGTGGCCAAACGCGCACAACATGTTGCGCTCGACAATGTTACGATGTGTTGCCTGAAAATGTTGCAATCGCTTGGCCGGACCTTGTAAAATTTAATGCTGGGCCAACAGTGTGACGATGTGCCCCCCCCCCCCCCCCCCCCAAACCTCTTTAACCTACCGACACAGTTTTACCACAGATACTGTGTGACGTCATCCGTGTGACCAAACACTGTGGCAAAAATCGTTTGATCCCCCCCCCCCCCCTCCCGAGTCGATGGGCTGACAAGGAATACCAGAAAATACATTGAGAGCTTGCAACAACAAACTGTGGTCATACCTCTTTAACAGATGACACATCGGCCGGTTTAAAATGCTCCGCTACTGTGCGCGTGTGTTCAACTCTTGCCGCGTCTCGTCGCCTTTTCTTGGCAGGTTCAGATTTCTCTTCAGTATCAGCATGTTGGTATGTCAGCTTTCCTTCTGCCATCTACAGTAAAAAGTAACAAGCGAAATTTACATTTAAAACTTAAAACTTGGTGATACGTGTTAGCGACAAAGCCGAAGACCACCATCTAACAAACACCGCTTGAACAATAACAGAGTGTAATGAAGAAAGTTCTGTGTTCTTTATTTTCATTAATTTGTAATGTTCCCAATTCCTGTTTCAATATACAGTGTATACTTGACACTTACGTCTAGATTCAAGGTAAATTTTCTAGTATTGTCACTCTTTTTAAAAATAGTTAATAAGGCAACAAGTTCAGTGACTGTTCTCACCGATTTAAGCCTGGCCAGTTCATTCAGGTCCAAACATTCATACCACATCTTATCATTACGAACAGCCTCCAGTCTTGGAAAGCGAAGAGTGATTCCAGTTTTAAACCTGCAAACAAATGGAGATTTATAGACTTGTAGCTCTGGTATGATGAGAACCTTGCTTATCACTTTTAAATGGCGTAATGATAAGCACAATTAACTTCCAACGGCTCCAGCTAGCACAAAAGTGCACCAATGAAAACATCACGGGCGATAAAAGCATAAGAGGAGTAAAGTTAGGAATTCCTCAACGTTCTTCTAATGTAGTAACAACGTGTTGTATTCAAGACGTGTTGTATTCAAGACATTCAAGTGGTTATCAGGTAAGATATTCACCAAGATTTAGCTTATGCCAAAAAACTGTCGACGAGAATGTACAAGGAGGATAGGTTAAGATTTGTGCAGGTTCTCAAAACTTTTCAAGCGGTTACAAACTATTTTTTCTATTCCCTAACGCTCACTCTGAGGAAACAAACGAAACAAAGCATTTCTGTTGGTCCAGTGCCAAACTTACTTATCAGATGTGATAATTTCCGCAGCCTTGATCTGAACTATCTTTGATTTGGATGGCTCTATCCACACATCTGGTTTTTCCTGTGGCAATAATGATCATTATTTCATGGCAAAGGCCTAGCAGTTTTTAAATATAAAAATAATTAACACTATTATTCACCGAAGTAGTGGATATTTCGCGAGCGAGATAAATATCCACTACTTACCAACACCGAGGTGAATAACTGTTTTAGTATTTACCACATGGGCTAAATAACTCAGTAGAGTGCCAAACAATTATTACTATAGGGGAAATTTCGAAATCTATGCTCCTGCTCAGGAGTAAATAGTACTTTGCTAATAAAGATCTGCGTTAACCAACCAGAATGCGTGATAAGCACTATTCACTTGTGTGGTGTACCGTAAACTACCCCTTATAAGCCGCCCCCCGTCCCGGGTTTATCGGCCCATCTAACTGTAAACAAAATATCGCTTCGATTATAAGCCCCTCCACAGAATATGTCCCTACCCCTCCCCTGGTTTTAAGTTAAATGAATTCGATTTATATATGATGTTTCAAAGCTCATTTAAAAAAAGACAGTGGATGAAAATCGCAAAGATCAAGAATGCATTATCTCATTTCGATCAATGCATTATCTCACTTCGAAACAGACTTTTTTTTTTCCTGTTATAAGCCCATCTGAAACCGCTTACGAAGTTGTATATAAGCCCAGAACTTATAAGCGGCAGTTTACAGTATACTAAATGAAAATACAGTTGCACTTCAAGGAGCCAAAGACAGCGATAATTTCCTGCCAAAAAGTTCAAGCGGCGTCTAAGTCTTCTGGTGTGGATTGTAGTTGGATAAAGATATGAAACATATTTAAGATCATCCTAGTCATGTACACAACTTAGGCATTGCAAAATTAAAGCAAGAAGTACATTTCTGTACTTGTATACCTTCACCATGTAAGGGTATTTTAGGAACTAAAAACAAGAATAGCTCATGATCACCTTGTACTACACCGGTATCACAGAGAATCAAAAGTACAGCGAGAATACAGACAAAGCAAGGGTAATGACAGCTAGATAAGGTTCTTTAAACCCTTCTAATCACGTAGCTTTGTTCTTTAATTAACAATGTTACAAGTCAAAGTGAGACACACACGGACTGCCTCAAGGCAAAGCCGTGAAATTACACTAAAAAAAATAACTCAATAAACAGTGCAATCTGCACTAAAACAGACGAAGATGCTCAGATCATACTTACTTTGTAACCGGGAGCCAGAATAATTGAGCCAGGAGGCCTTTTAGTATCAAATGCATTCCAATG
>JAHPZR010029275.1:0-35000 GCA_019787425.1 Platygyra sinensis | reverse complement strand
ATCATTTAATGATAAGTAATTAATCAGTTATTTAATAATTAAGCCTCACTATGGAAAAGGGATGAGCATTGGGCTAACATTTTGTGTGATTTGCTCCAGTCCAGGTTTGAGTGCTTGTCAGGGACATTATGTTGTGTTCTTTCAGCAAGACACTTTATTCTCACAGTGCCTCTCTCCACCTAGTTGCATAAAAAGGAGACTGGGGAATTGTTGGTTCATCCTGAGAGAATACAGGGAGTAACCTTGTCATGATAATAACAACAATAATAATAAAAATAAAAAAATAATAATAACAATGAACAATGAGACCCTTGTAGTTTAGTTGCTTTAATTTTATTTCTGTTTCTTTGTAGCTTGTAAATGTATTGAGATTTTCAGGCCCGTAGCCAGGATTTTTTACGGGTGGGTGCGATCAGTTGATTATACGGACCAACGAGCGCCGGAGGCGCTCTTGACTAGGGGGGTCCGGGGGCATGCCCCCCCGGGAAATTTTGAAAATTAAGTTGTCTGAGACTGCATTTCGTGCGTTTTGAAGGTCAGTATGATAGCAATATAGGTCGCTAAAAGCGAACCTAAAAACGTGGATATTTGTCAAATTTTGAACTTCAAAATTGATTTTGATGCTTTACGTATGTATTTTACAATGTAGAGAATAACAATGCCAATGTCACTATTTAAAAATAACAAAAATAGAAATAAAGTTGTAAATCCGTATTGTTCACTCGGCTGGCTGCTGATCATCACAATCTTTCAGAAGTGTGCCAAGCTCAAGCCTCCTTGGGTGCATCTTGGCAAACAGAACAACACTATTATTTTTTTTTTACTATTTATTTTTTTAACAAAAAAGTGGACCTCAGCAGTCTGCGGGGGGGTGCGGGCGCACCCATCGCACCCCCCCTCCCTACGGGCCTGATTTTTATGAATGTTTCTGTATTATTGTTATAATTATTACTATAATCATTAATAAACAGGTAAGCTTTAAAGTGCCGTTTTAAAAGTTGACAGGGACGATGCTGACTTAATATGTTCAAGTATATAGAGTTCCAAAGTTTAAGAGCAGCAAAGGGAAATGCCCTCTCACCATAGTACTGGGTGGTAGGGAAGTACAAATTCTGAAGTGAGCTAGGATTTCAAGAAAGAGCCAAATGTGTGTGAGGGGTTGTGAAACTTGAGTAGCTCACACATGAAATAGCATCCAACCCAGGGAGAGTAGCAACACTCCTAGCTGCTTCATACTACTGAGCTGTACAGATACCAGAGTCAAGAGATGACAGTAGAGCTATCAGCCAGTTGAACTTACGATGCTCTACACTTTTTGACTAAGATACATTCATTTACATGTGGCCTCATGGTTAGTGTGTCCGACTCCAGAGTGAGCAGTCCGGGTTCGAGCCATACTACATCTGTAGTCAGGATAAGTTAAACCAACAACTAGACTAAGTACAGTAGATTTTAACAAGATTGGGTTAGTCTAACCTTTCAGGTATACATCTGGCACACCCCACCAAAAACATCCTCAAAACCAACTCCACACAAGTTTAATTGGGAAATTACTACATGTATCTAGACAAATTCTTGGTCATCAATATTGTAACGTGCCTTAGGTTTTTAGTTATACTCATGTACATACTTTGTTGAAGCTCCACGTCTCTCAACAAACTGAAGATATCCAGACTGTGGCTTCAGTATTCTAGAAAGCAAAATTGTCTGTCATATACATGTAGGCTGATGGTTATAGGAGTCGCAAATCTCCAAAAAAGAACTGTCAGTGAAGACATTATTAAATAAAAGTAATCAAACTGGTTTTATTCCACTTTATAAAATTATCCATGTCAATTTTTATAATTCCATGTATTGCAATATAATTTGTTCATGACTATTTCTACATGGCGGCTAAAAAGCCCCTTGGGGGAGTGAGCTTCAATAAACATATCATATGTAGATAATGTAATATGATTTACTGTGCAAATTAACTGACTTCATGCATGCAAAGTACAGCATCAAACACAACAAATTCAGCACATTTAAATTCTAATTCAAATATAATTAATTTATTCTTATCGCTACACGTACTGTACAATCATGAAGGAACTTCATACTTTTCCATGGATTTGATCCTTTCGCTCAGAGGAACATTGGCAAGTTTTTTCTCATTAATAACAAGCACATCAAATGCAACAAAACAGGGATGATGACCTAAAAAAGACAACATAACAATAACTGCCATAGTGACTGACCAGAATAGTATTGCATGTAATAGGAATTAAAGAATACTGTCTTTAATTTGTTCTTAAGATTTTTTTGCACTAAAATGAATATTATTTTGTATATTTTTTACTTAATCATAATAATAATCATAATCATAATCATAATCATAATCATAATCATAATCATACAGTAAAACTGTACATGTATTTTTGCGAAGTATTTTCAATTAGGCCTGGTTTAAACGTCGCATTTTACATGCGCGAATCAAATACTAATTTTAGTCGACTCGAATGAATACGTTAGGCTGATTTGATTTAAACGTCGCATTATTTTGTCGAATAAAATTGCTGAGCGCGAGCGACGTGTTTTAAATTCCCATTCGAGCAAACATAATTACTTACATAATTTCAATTCGATTCGGCACATGTAAAATGCGGCATTTAAATCAACTACCGAGCTTCAGTCGAATATTCGACTGACTCGCATCGAATTGAAACATGTCGCATTTAATTGATTTAGACGTCGTATTTTACATGCATTTAACTTGGCAATTCGATGTAATTAAGATGTAATTAAGTAGTACTAATAAATATTTTTCTACACATTGACAGCTTCATTTAGAAAATTTCCTACAGTTCTCTAAATATCATATGTACTGTATATGCCAGGGTGAGACGAAAATGAAAAGATGAGGTCGCCCTTCGGGCAAGCTGTTACTTGAGGTTACTTGCCCGAAGTTCTGAGGAGCTAGCCCGAAATTATAAAGAATAATCAGATTTATTTAATTATGCAAAATACAAGTAATGATACCAAGCATAGATATAAACTAATTCTTCGTAGTATTTTGATTCTTGAATGTGATTTTCGTTTAACTTAATTAATTAAACAATTTGTTTCTACACTTGACCACAAGACGTTGCTTTCTGCTACACACTTTTTGGTATAAAAGCTCAATTTATCATCAGAAAAGAGGACCAACGGTGCTTGCCCGTCGGGCAAGCGTCGATAAGAAAACGCTAGCCCGACAAGTCATTCCACTAGCCCCGGGCTATCGGACAGCACTTTCGTCGTGCCCTGATATAATATGCATGCACAAGATTTTTTTTTCACCTGCAAAATTGCAGTGATAGATGACAGTGGATTTCAAAAGAATTACAACTTAGTTCTAACCATTTTCATAAGTAGTTGAGGATTTCACATCAACATTCATGCCTTTGGATCTGCAAATATGCACAGAATAGATTGATTTGAGCTAATGTTAGTATGTTTTTGGCTGCATTATTTTTATTTACTACACTTCCTGTACATGTATGCAAACACCTTCCCCTGATTTAACGCTGTTTCAGTAGAGTTTTGGGAATCCTTTTATTGGTCAATGCAATACTTACACACCTGAAATACTACAAAGGTTGCTAGCTACCAGCATCGTGACTGCCTTATTTTTTATACATGTATGTCAAATAATAAAGGGGAGGGAGCTCACAAGCCTGGCAATTTACCTCAATGTCCAGCCCTTAAAGGAGGTCACTCCAAGAAGCTTACTCTTTTTGTCTAAGTGTAAGGTTTTTAATTGCGTTAACAAAAAAATACACGTTTTTTGGAGTGACCTTCTTTTGTTAATGAAATCCCTGATAGACAATAGACAATAAACAACTGAATGAAGGAAAGAAAAAAAAAATAAACAAACTAACAAAGAATGAATGAATAAAATCAATGGTTGAATGAATGAATCAGCTAAACAACTATTTGAAGCTTTTTGATGACTTACAACCATACATCTGTTGTTTTATCAACTACAACCATTTCTCCATCCAGTATGCAGGAATGTACAGAACTAAAAGAAAATCAGAGGTGAGCCCATCAGAAAATTGCATTTCAAAAGGGCTTGCTCAGGGCTCAAGAACATTGAATTCAACCTTGCCCTTCAAATGACTTGCTGGGCCCTTGCTCATCAGGCAAGTGAGAATGAAAAGTTACTTGTCCATTGCGAAAATTGTCTCAGACGACTAAACAGCACTTTTTGCAAGTCCTGTTGCTTTTATAATTAACAATAATTATTGATTGAGAAGTGTTTAGAAGGTACTTTCAATGTTCTGAGAGTAACCAAGAAGAAAATCTTCAAGTTCCCTGTGAGGGAAAAAAGAAAATGGAAACAACTCCTGAAGTAAATTTATTGAACATTCAGTTAGCCATATTTATATTATTATACACAAAAGCTAGATCTCAGCTTTTGATTAGTAACATATTAAGTCAATAAATGAAAATACCTTGAGAAGCAACAAGCAATATGAGGTGTGAGAACACCAGCCGATGAGTTTGAACCAAACACGTGAGTGTAGTCATTGGCACTGCAATAGAAGAGTTTAGTAATTGTTTACAGTGATTTATAATCATAGAGTAATACATAGCTATAGTGTTAAGAGAATCCACACCTTTCTTAGCTTTGCAAAAGAGAAATTAAGGACTCTGGACAACTTCTAAAGCACTGGAAAGCAATCAATATGGTGAGACTCATGAAATTTGAGTAGAATTATTGCATTCATAGAATACAGTCCTAATGAAGACTTGAGCCAAGTTTTATGGGATGGTTCATCTTGGTACGATGGGGCGACACCAATTTGACCGCCCCACAGTAGGCGTAAAAATGATAAAGAGAATGATTTCAGCATTAGACAGCTATTTTAAGTTACAGGTCACACAGGCATAGAAAACAAACACACTCGTAATCTTTGATTACTACTAAGTATAATTAAAATCCTGCTCATGAGACAATTTTTCAAAGACTATTTGCTACCGTCAGTGACACCTCTTATGACAAGGAGTTCCAATCACACCTTGATCTTAATACATGCGTGTTGCTGGACATAAACAAATTGAAATAACATACAGTGTACTTGTACAGGTATTAATTATTAATAATTAAATCATTTAAACCTTCAGAAGAATTTATCAAAAACTCATAATTAAATCATCATACATGTACCTTCTTGAGAAGTACATGAAACAATCTCCTTGTTTATGGAGTTGCATTCTCTCACCATCTATTTTTGTCTCGATGTAAAAAGACTGATTGCCCATCAGTTTTTCTACCTGGATTAGAAAAGAACATCACACTTTTGTTAACAAAAAAACCTTAAATCCAAATTTTGCAGAATTCCTAGGTAGCATTTTTTGAGCTTGCTCTGGATAAATGTAGATTTCCCAAGAACACATTTTGTGGACATTTTGGAGATTTTCAGCCTTGATATGCACCAAATTAGTTCCAATCCCATACTCAAGAAGGCATTTGCAACATGACAGCATGTCTTTCTTTCTCGACATTTGTGTTTGGGACTATGTGCAGAAATCAATTCAATTTTATTTTTTTGCCTTTCATTTTTCTCCTTTCCTTATCTTTTTACTGCAGTGATTGACCCTCTACTGGACTTGTTTCCTTTCTGAGAAACTATCATCGAGACAGGCGAATTTTGTCATGGAGTACAGCCATTAGTGTATTTTGCAGTGAGTTTTTCAATCAAATTTCTGAGCAATATAATCGTACATATTTCAGGCTCCATTGAGTCGATCGCTCTGATCTAGGTATCATTGGAAAGATCTTTTCCTCCTCTAGAACTTGAGTATATAAGACCATGCCAATTTTGGTTCTGATGACATCAGAAGTAGAACAAAGGTCAACATTCACCGCAGGTTATGGGTGGTAAAAGAGTCAATGGGTGAACATGCCCTGTGATACACAGGACCACAAAAAAATAATACTTTTATTTATAGAAATCAGATTTCTTCATACATGTATTTGGAAGAGTTATTAATAATTTTTTTTTTTTGCAAAACAGTTTTGCTAGATCATATCAAATCCTTCATCATTATCAAACTGTTCAATAGATACAACCTGTCACATCATAATTAACATAAAAATTAGTCTGTTTTTACATGTAATAATTACGGAAAGTATTTCCTCTTTGTAAAATGTTTATCATCATGACACATTTAAAAAAAGTGTTATCAGTATCAAGAACTAGAAAGGTATAATATATATTTACCCAAAAATTGCAGACAGTACAAAAAATTGAAAAGATTATCAAATAACAATATATATTTCACTAAGTACCAATAGTAAAAACGTTCTCTAGTTACAAGGATTAAAAACAAAAGCTTTTGGCAGTCTTTATAATCCATCAAATATTTTTGTGTAGTCTACCCACATAATGTGACCAAATATTCCCCAGTTTAAAGACTGGGGAATATCCAAGATTATTAAAAAACTGGATCATTGGATAATGCAAATTCGAGAGTTTTCATTGGCTTAGCCATCATGGTATATGAGCCATTATACCATGATCTACAAAACTGGCGAGCGTATGCATGATTTTTTGGGCCTTAAGGTAATTCCTTAGTATTGCATTGCGCATCCCTACTGCGCACGATTTTCGCGTCATCAGCGCGTGCACATGAGCGCGTGCACGTGCAAAACGTGAGAGATTTCCCTCAAACTAAGCTCGATAACGGAATAAATTCTCCTTTTCTCTTAAACGAGCACGGTGACCCCCGATTTTTTTTTCAAGAATATGCTAAGAACAGTCTAACGAAGAACATATTTGAAGAGGAAAAAAAGTTTGACAGTAGAACATAATTTTTTTTTTGGAAAATAGTTCCCAACTGGGTGTATTTTGGCCAAGGCGAGGACTTGAGTTAACCACGGAACTGTCCGAAAAAGTGCAATATTCCCGCAACCAGGCAATCAAAAACGGCTTAAATGAAGCAATACTGCTTATGTCAATAAATGAAGCTTTACTTTTAAGACAAAACTTTGTGCCCTTCAAGTAACCAAGATTTAATTCTGTATGAAGGTGATTCGAACTTTTAACGCGCAACCAGTAAAAATACCCCATTTTAAGAGCCTGCTGACGCGTAAACAAGCACGGTGACCCCATTTTTTTATTGCATTTTTATTATGTTCATATCATGAATGTTCATTACGCCAAGTTTCAAAAAAAGTTTGATAGTAGAACAATTTCAAGGGAATTACCTTAATTGTTTTTATTGTAGTCTAGTTTCTATATTTTGGGGGCGTTTTTAATAACACAATTATTCCACTCGTGCTTGTTGGATATGAGATGATTATAGTCAACTCGGCACTACGTTACATGCCTCGTTGGCTATCTATCATCTCATATCCAACCCGCACTCATGGAATAATTGTTAAATATTCCCCAATTTTCAAAACTGCATGCATTACGAAAAAGATTTGAAGGATGATAAACACAATAGCCTCCATTTGAGGTAAAAAATACAAGTATGCATGGATATTTGTCCTTGGACATTATCTGTTTCTTTAAGCTCACAGTTTTCCACAAGCTATGCTCTCTGAAAACTGTTCCCTTCTCGGAACAGATAATGTCAGTGGACAAACATCCTAGCTAATTTTCGTGCTAAATGGAGGCAATTGTTTGTATAGCCTTTAACGATAGAAAATGTTGGCATGTGAATGGAAATATACATGAAAAGGTTCAGGTAAAAAAATATAAAAAACTGGAATACAACAGAAGTGTGAAAAAAGCTAAGAGTTAGAAAAATGCAAATGATGTCCACAGTAATTATTAAAATAAAATGGTGTATTGCATAGGCAAGGGTTTTGAGTTATTGTCCACATTAACTGTTTTGGCAGTGTGCCTGGATTCTAGCATTTTTTGGCCTTAATGCATCCACAATATGGTTTGGTTCACATATTTTCCCTTCATAACTGCTAAGGAGGTTAGATGCCCAGAACATCTAAGGTTTGCGACCATAATGATTTTGGGCTTTCTTTCATGAGAAGAGAAATCTAAGTATCAGTCTGTGTGGGTTGGGTTCAGATACACATGATCACCGCAAAACCATTTCTTCTGAAAACCAAGGTGTCTGCGAAGTCAATTTTGGGATCAGTGGCATTTAGAGTACAGTGTACCTTGAAAGGAAGAGACAGCGTCCTTCTTGATAATTGCAAAGCTGTCATCAACATATCATTTCCAGAACCTTGGTGGAACTGACGAGATACTGATAGCGAATTCTTCAATCACTTCCATGAAGAGATTGAAGCTTGTGCAATCGACAAGGGCAACGACTACATTGTACATGTACATGTATGTTTGGAAAACGCAAGAATCCTGGCACACTCCCAAAATGGTTGGTGTGGATGTGGACAATAACTCAAAATCGTTACCTTGACAATTCGCCATTATATTTCAATTAGATGTCATTTACATTTTTGCCTCTGAGCTCTTTTCACACTTCTTTTGTATTTTAGTTTTTTATAATTTAACATTTGCACCGCTTTTCGTATATATTTCCATTTGCACTCTAACATTTTCATTCACTAAAGGGTATAAACTGATAGCTGAAAGCTTATGTTATAATCTTAACTACTGGAGAGAGCGTTTTTTACTACTTTTTGAATATGTCCTCTCCTGTTCAGCTACATTATCAATACAGCTGAATTTGGTTTATTGAATTCCCTGAGTGAGTAAATCATTCATTCTTGGCCTGGCAGACACTTCTGGTCCCTGCATTTTATGCGAGTCCATTTTAAGCAATGGTTAAATTGTATTCTTTACTTATTTGTTACTTACAAAGTGCATCATTATATACACTGTACAAAGCTAATTGAAGAACGGTCTTATATTCCGGACCTGCCACTACCTAGACAGTACCGCTCAAAAGTAAGTTACCACCGTCTCTCTCGCGAGACGCATCTCGCTTCTCTCGAGACGCGTCTCGCTTCTCTCGAGACTCGTCTCGAGAGAAACGAGACGTGTCTCGTTTCTCGCAAGTGCACTGGAAGTACTAATACTTTGCTTTCGTCGATATTTAAACCTGTTTTGTGTATAATCGTACCGATTTGCGCGATAGGCACGATTTTTCATTCTCATCAACGATGCGTGTGTACCTGATGTGTGTATTATAAAAACTTATTTTTGCCTCTGCAAGTCAGCAACTTATTGGGGCTTCTTGCGTTCGCTTGCTCTTGGATCCTACAAGGCACAAGAACTTCTTTGCAGTAGGAAGTTAAAAACGATATAACCTCTTTGCGGCTAGGAGTTAAAAGTGAAAGAACTTCTTTGCACTGACATCTTAGCGTGCAAAGAATTGTATCACGAATTGACGCAAAGGCGCCAGAAACGGTCGAATTTCTCCAGCGCCGGCACTTATCATAAGAAGTATTAAAGCCATAGTAACTATGATTAAAGCGACAAATTCTTAACTCTTGACAATTTAAACTCTAAAGCTCAATTTCGACTTCGAACTTTTCATGAGCCGAACTAATTAATTCGAAGTTGGACCGATCCAAATTGTAAAACATAATCTGTAAATTCAGAACAGCGAACGACCTTAGAGATGTTTCGAATGGATGATGAAACGGATGTGATGAAACTTTACTTCGAATGCTTTGATCAGCGTGAACTGCTGTTTACATGTTCTACAAATTGTTTATATCTGTCGAAACGTAAACAAATACAACCCGAAGACGTTGATTCTCACCCACCGAAGTACAAACATATCGTTGGCCTTCCAACGTATACAGCTACCATTATACGGAGGTCTTGGGAAGATTCTTAATGATGTGATTAATATTAAGTTCTTAGTGTAAGCCATAAAAAGTCTAAACCATGTTAAATAATTCTTGGTGAAAATTTTCGTTCGCGAATGATAGATTTTATCACTGACAGTGGGAAGATTTTGGTCACGTGCTAAGCAACGTGTGAATAGTGGCTCAAAATATCTTTACAGATTGAAACAGAGATAAGGCCTTTGGCTTTTTGTTGGCTTATAATTATTTTCATCAGTTCAAAAACATATACTTGCGTACACTTAAGAACATAAGCTTTATGCCAAATAGAATCAGCGATGTTTTTGCCGCGACGCTTCGCAAAACAAAAGTTTATTTGCCGCGAATTGGGTAATCGACTCGTCTACACGTGCCGCTAGACAGAAAGATCCCTTGCAAAAACTTTGACTTAGTACAATCGTTGCATCACATAAATCTTATTAGAAATTCCTGTCTTCAAAGATATAGCATCTCAGCGTTAGGATGAACGATTCATGTTAAATAGAACCCGGGAAAGTTTTAGTGTTTGCGTTGACACTTCGGAGAAGAATAAAGTTCATTAAGGTTAGCGACTCGTCGACGCGTGCCGCCAGACAAAACTTTCCCTGGCAGAAAAAATTAAAACTAAATGCAAACGGTGCATCTCGGAAACCTCGATAAAAACTCGTCTTCAAAGATTTAGTACTTTGGCATTTGAATGAACGATTTGTACCATACAGAACCGGAGATTTCGTTTTTCCAACAATTTTTGTGACACTTTTATGCAATAGACGGCCGAAAGCTGGAAAACTTTCTTCTGCACAAAATTAAATGTTTGTGTAAGCCGTTATTGCAGAGCGAATAAATACAGGCAACTGCATTCCGAGTTAATGAAAATAGCCACAGTGTCAGGATTGAAAAATTATGGAGGGTGCAATTCATTCGCACTGAGCAAGATTGGCAAAATCAACTCTTTGAACCCACGCGTGATCGCATGAATAAAAATGCATGTAACTCTTCTTGTAGTTTATGGAGATTTTAAACCTTCCTTGGCTATTTCTATGAACTATTTCCTTTCCTTCGCAAATTGTTGTTAAAAACAATCGTGTTCTCAGACGACGAAATTCAGTGCCTAATAATTATCACTTCATACGTTCGATGTGGATATGGATCGAGCGAATGATCAATGCGTCAATGCATACATGTACATGTATCTTCTGTTACTCGGTCCCATCGATTTGCCAGTGAACTGCAGAGCAACAATTGTTACACATAACCTGTTTCGTACGCGTAACATATGCCATACTAAATGCTTCAGTGATTCTTGAGAGTAACGAGAAACGTCTCGAGAGAAACGAGACCTGCCTCGCGAGAAACGAGACGAGAGGTGGTAACTTACTTTTGATCGGTAAGTACTGTAATCAAGAAAATATCAAAAAAGAGTTTGTTTCAAATTAAAAACAATAACCATTCACTGGCCTCTCCAATGTCTCCTCTTTGACCTAACATGGGTCTGAATGGTGAGAACATGGTCATCTCTGCTTCATTCATCCTGATACTGCGATCATGAAGATCCATGCAAACCTGTCAAGATACATGTAATGGTTTACAATTTAACCTAAGTCATAGCTGTAATGATTATTTTAAGTACTGTACATTGTACAGTCCTGCTTGATATATATATCACATATTCCTCTATTGATAAAGAAAAACAAACTACTCTCTGTTACTTCTGTAGGATACTTTAGAGGACAGTACTTAAGTAGATAAAGTCTACATACAAGGCAAGTGGTACATCAGGGTGGTGCTTATCTCCGCAGCACGAAAGGATACATGTTTATCGTTCCCATGATGTATATAATATACATGTAAACTATGGCGCTTGACTGTACCAACGTGGGCACCTGAAGGCAAGCGTAGAAGAGGGCAGCTGACAGAGACATGGTGTAGAACAGTAAACAAAGAGAGGGAACATCTCAGATTTAAGACCTGGAGATGGGCTGAGGTTGCAGCCAGAGACAAAGTAGCTTGGAGGAGGAGGATCAATGGCCCCATTCCCCACGGCAAGAGAAGGGATCAATGATGATGAAACTATGGTGCTTATCTATGAAGCACGAGGTGAGGTATTTTAATTTTTATTCCCTCCTTGGTGATACGCTTCTCAATCACAGCACCCCCCCCCCCCCCCTAGCAATTAAATTTGCCAACACCATTTACATGTACATACACTGCCATGCAAGCAGTAGGCCAGTGGATTAGGACAAAATAAAGCTGCATAAGATTGTAAATCAAATGCTGAATAATCTTGTCATAACATTGACATTTTGGTTCTCACCTTGGGTAAACTGTTACAAACACTGTAGAGCTCCAATGCATCAGGATGGTAGACATTGAAAACAGAATTCTCGCTGAGACCAATTTTAAGTTCCTAGTGTGATCAACAAAATAGGATCAGTATCTTCTACATGTAGTTTATATTTAAAAGCAAATTGTGTTACACAAAATATTTCAAAACCAGTTAGTTTTATTACGCAGCATTCTGATTTTAACCCATTTTTAAAATTAATTACTAATAGTTAAATGCACTAAAGAAGAGGATCATCATGAGAACAAAAAAGATCTTTGATCTATATACGTAGCATCACTTTCTATCTAGCACTTCTAAGGAAACACTACATGACGATTGCACAAACAACACCTACGGCATGTATCCAGTGTGTACACAATTCTCAACTTTGCCCCAGAAAAAAATGGAAACATGTCTAGGTACAGCAACGATCAGCAAATTTCTCTCAGAAATTTTCCGATTTTGTTACCACCGGTACATGTAAATAGACACTTTCAATTCTTAAAACAAACTCACCTTGAAAATGATCCTGATTAACCATTTCTAAGTACACGAAAGAACAAATTGACAGAAATCAATCATATATTCCTTTTAGTATTAGCGACAATTATATACCACAGGTACACAAAAAACCCACACCTGTTCAAGGGCACTTGTGTTACGGAGAAGTAGTTGGAGAGCTTTTTTGACATCATCCCGTTTGCGTTCAACATTTGCCTGTGCCACCTGATCAAGATGCTTGTTAACCTCATCAATCTTTAAACTAAGAGTAAACACAGCATAGTAATTTTAATACACAGCCACCTAATGTTATAGTACAGAACTGTAGGTTACAAACTGAACTCTATCATCTACTACTTCAGTGTACATGTAAAGATGTATCAAAGTGTTACTGGCTTGGAAATATTACATTATTTTACAATGTAAGCTTTTAAGTTAAGTGTTTACCATGGCACAGTGTCGCCAGAGACAATACTTTTCAAAATTCCCTGATTCTAGACCAATACAATTGCCGAGTTTTTCCCAGGAAAAATTAAATTTCCCTGACATAACACAAAATGTCAAATATGGCAGCAGCCTCCAGCCTCCCCTGAATGCTGTTCTTTTCACCCATTAATTTTGGACTGTGTTTATTATCAACAGTTTTCATGAATCTGCTTCATTAAGTAGAAACATTATTGTGATGATAATAAATGACCAGGCCCTGGTTGTTCGAAAGCCGATTAAAATAACCCGAAGTTAGCAGTTATTCTGCAATTAAATTTCTTATTCCTGGGATAACCAATCAGGGGACAAAATGTTGTTCCCAGAAACAGAATTAATCTTCGATTAACTATCCTTTGATTAAGCCCAGATTAAGCCGGTAAAACTGGTCTGTAATGGGAGAGAATGGTGTAGCACTAGGGGAGGGAAAGGATAATTTTGACAGCTCCTGCAATATTGATACGAACTTGTTGTTAAATAAAGTGAAAAAGAAAGCCCAATTTTTATATCTCAACTCACTTTACTTTATATAAGAACCAATAAAAATGTTCAAATTAAAATTAGAGTTGGAATAAAAAGAGCCTTTGCAAGATAAACGCTGGGCGAAGCTTACTGAATAACGCATCAGTGAGCTCTTGAAAACGTTTACCAGTCTAATTTTCAGCCTTACATGTACTTGTTTGTACATTTAGAAATTTAGAATAGCCTCTGTTCAGATGGGCTAATAAAGTACGTTTGGCTAGGGGAAAATACTAGAAAAGAGGAAGTTAGTCATAAACTAAGTAATGAAGCAAAAGCGGAAACTTATTATCTTAATTCTGTCGAATGAGATATATAAACAACTTTTTAAAGAACAAGGTCAACAATAAACGAAACTCTATAAACAATAATTTGTCCATGCGATACTCGCCTAAGTTAACAAGCCAGAAAAGCCTTTAATTCCACTACTGATCTTTCCTTTTACATAAAATACAGCGGCTAGTAGGCGACAACTTTTACAGGGTGTTTCAAAAGTTCGTGGACACTTTTATTTATAAAAATAAATGATTCTTTTAGGAATCCGATGTTAATGAAAGTTATCTAATTTTATGTACATTGTTTCCTTTGACAAATACCTCCACACTGTTGAGGAACCGTCGGTAACATCGACTTCACGATCGGCAGTTTTTGCCTCCCATAAAAACACGCGACTCAAGGGCCATGCTCACACGTTCCTTTGCCGTCCTTCTTAGCAAAGTCGGGGAATAAAACCGCTTTGCGGTATGTTCCTCCAGGCTTGCCGTAACATTTTAGTCCTCCCATCGTCTGGCTGCCTGTGCTCTTAAAATTAATAGACTGCTTTTGGGGGTTCATTAGTGCAAATTATATCGAGATGTTGAAAATCTAGTTGCTACTAAAAACAAACAAAAATGACGGGAAAGTGCAGAAACAAACACGACACAGATTTGCACCATTTGACGGAAAATATTTATTTCAAGGAGCTTTTTTTATCCCACCTATAGAACAGTTCTGAAAATTGATAAACAATAAAATTAGTTTTGTCTGTAAGAAAATGAGGAGAAATATAAAAAAATCTGGATGAAGTACAGACTTTTTAAAATGTCCATGAACTTTTGAAACACCCTGTACATCTGAGAGCAGAAATAATGAAGTTTCTTGCTCTGTCCTTGTTGTGTAAAAAATTTTGCGGATCCCCAAACAGTGGTCTGTCCGTGTTGTAAACTCTTGAAAAAGCACAGGAAAACCAACGCAGAATGGCTCATCTGTGAGGGAATAGTACAATCCAATCCAGAAAAGTCGTCAGGTAGGCTGAATTACCTTTCTTTCCTCACCGGGCCCGGAATTAAAGCAAAGTGAACAAGCAGTAAGTCTGCCATTTTGATTTGTTTGTCTGCTTTTTCATCGGATTAGCGAGTTAATCCACCTCGCTAGGTGTGTTAAATTTAACCCTTAGTTTAATCCTTGGATAGTGCTAATCGAGCTTTGAGGAACAGAATTTAATCGAGGGATAAATTAATTCTGTGGATCGGGCGATTTAATCTTGGGTTAGCGCTAATCCGCTTTCAAGCAACCGGGGCCAGGTGTTTCTTCTCACCATCAATAGTTAACTGTAATAAATCAGTGATGTTATAATAGTTCAATTGTCAAAAAACTGGATCACTGGATAATGTAATTCAAAAGTGTTTATTCACTTGGCCATCATAGAACATGAGCCATTATACCACGCTCTACAAATAATTGTCATGGTTTGCATACACAAAATGCTTTGGGGTTTTATTCTACTTTATTTTAAATTAGTTTTCTGTATTTTGGGGACCCAATTCCAATTATTAAACAATTATTCCACTATGATAATGACGTCAAGGAGGTTGTTTTGTCACAACCGAGTGTCATGTGGTACAAATCAGCCAATCAGAAAATCAGAATTTGTACAGTGTATAAAAGTTGAATAATTAACAACTATTCACCGAAGTGGAGGTGGCTAGCGGTGGATATTTACATGTACCAAGCCACAAAGCGGGGAGGTAAATATCCAACGCTAGCCACAGACACTGAGGTGAATAGTTGTTTTAATATATACTAAAACAGTGAGATAACATACTCCAGAGAAAATTAATTTGGATGATTTCTTTACTTGTCACGGATGCAAACTGGGACGCCATTTTCTCTCAAGTTGCTCGGAGGTAAATAGCACAGGATATTCAGAGTTTGATGAGCCAATCAGCGCGCGCGTTTATCACCATCTACTGTTTTAGTATATACTAATAAAAGATATTACATAGCCCACGAGGTGCGCACAGTAGCACCTAGCTGTGGCGTAAATTTAATATACCACTCGTTCATTGTTAGTGAACTCATGCAGATAAATCCCGATAATTCACTCACTGATCGAGTGTGTTAACCTGTAAATATCCAGCGTGCACTCCTGGAATAACCAATGCTAAATAAATTATCCCTGACTTTTCTTCCAAATGGGAATTTTCAATGACTTTTCCTTACCCTAGAAGAAGTTTGCGTATAAACAATAGAGGATTGTGTTAGCCCACTCTTACCTGCCCTTTTCAGGACATCTATTTCTCAAAACAAAGAAAGCTACACTGGCAAAATCAGCCACTGAATCCTAAAACAGAAAACATTCATTTACTCGTTACCATACCCAAAGTCGCACTTTAAGCCATTCACAAACTGTGCCTGCTATCCTGATAGCCATCTCAGCTTCTCTATGTTATGCACATGTATAATTTAAATTGAAGTGCTTAATCTCTCCTACAAGTATGAACCAGAATAATTGGCTCAGATCAGGTATTTCAGCGTTTGTGTTTTAAATTAACAATGTGCTACCTGTTTGGCATTTTTTGGAGCCCTATAGTTCAATAGTTTACGTCCATCAGCTGTGTCTTTTCCAATACTGAGTATCTCCATGTAATATTTGGCAAGTACAACCTAACAATAGAAGCAAAAAAAAACAGGGTTGTAGCTACATTTGTAACAAATAGTCTTTAGGCAAAGAATTTCATTACACCAGTCACCATTTTTCGCAAGAGACCTGGAACTCCTTAAACGTGGGGCTCCCAAGGATCAGGTGTCTTTTGTGCACCCCTTGACCGATGTATTGGTCGACATATCGACTGACACTCAGCTGATGTACATTGGTCGACATATCACCTGAGTGTCGACTGATATGTCCGTCAACATATCGACCGACTCTCGGCCAAAATTACGACCAAGATATGTCAGTTGATGTATCGACCAATGTATCAACCGAGATATCAGCTCAGTGATGGTCGACACATCGACCGACTATCGGGAGATATCTTGGTCGATATAGCGGCTGACACGCTGACCATTGATTGTCGGCAGAATGTCGGTCGACTGTCTGTGGTACATGTAGATCGGTCAAAAGCTTAGATTGTCAGTGAGTGTCAAAATGTATAAGGGCCTGTTCACATGGAGGTGGGGGACCCCAGGTAGGTGAGGTCCCCTGCCTTGGTGGGGTTACCAATCTTTCCATACAATCTCTCTTTTTTTCTTGACTGCTTTCACATGAGAGGTGGGGTACCTCACCCAGGCGGGTTTCCCGGTCAGCCGTGCTGGGTAACCCGCTTAGGTGGGGTGAGTTTTCTCCATGTGAATGCTGAAGGTGGGGTGGAGTGATGTTTAGCTAGGCATTTATCCATTACAAAACCAATTGAAAGGCCGACCGGACGGCTAAAAATGTTAAATTTAATGCCCAATATTTCGGTTAGACAGGACTAACCTTCCTCAAGGGCTACACTAAATGGAAAGGATTTTGAGCAGGGCCTGTTGGCGATGTACACAAAAATACTGATGTTTAGATTAGCGATTGATTTCTTCCATGAATTTTGCCTTGAAAGGCTCACTGAACCCGAGAAGCCGTTGAATGAAACAAGTAGTCACTGTAAATAACTGCTTGACAAAGAACGAGCTGTTATTAAAGAAAGGTTATCACCGAGAAAAGAAACAATCTGGAAGCATTTGAAAACCTCACCCCAGCACCCCGGGGTTATAAATATTGCATGGGAAGGCTAGCTTTCTTTTACCAGTTACATGTAGGTGGGGTACCTCACCTAACTGGGGTCCCCCACCTCCATGTGAACAGGCCTTAAGTTATACCCATTTTGACATCCTTTTTTGGTCAACCTCAAAAATTTCTGAAGGCTTCATGTTCAGCCTTCATGTGCCGTAAATTCAGTTGTTATCAAGCAAGACACTCAAGTGAAATACTGCCAAATACACAAAATTCAGTTGACAGGAAAGAGGATAAGAAGCAAGAAGCAAGCTTGTGTTTGCCTCTCAATTGGCTTGCAGAATAACCTACATGTACAGGTTGAATTATGTCTGCGACGCAAGCTACAGCTGTGCAATCATCAATAAGCAAGTAACAGTAAAGTATCGGCGGAATGTCAGTAGCCTATCGATCGACATGACGGCAGACAATCAGACAACCACTCTTGTCAACATATTGACCAACATATTGGTCGACATCTCGATCAATGCTCGACCGAAATATCGGTCATTATGTCGACCGACACATCTCATCAGTCAAAATATTGACCGACACTCGACCAATGTCGGCTGACATATCGGTTGACACTTGGCCAATATGTCGGCCAATATATCAGTCGAGTGTCGGTCAAGGGGTGCACAAAATACACGATTCGCCTCATGTTTACAAGATGGCAGACAGTACATATGGAAAGAGAACATGCTAAACAAGTGCTCAAAACAAGATTTTATTCCAATTACTTTACTTGTTATAGTGCTCACCGATACTCAAGGTAGTCAGAAATTTATTCCAAACTTTTCATTTACATATTAATTATAGACAGTTCAATATGGTTCAGATATCGAATGATTGTACAGTGATCCATCTACCTGTGCGTCCTGCGTCTCAGACTCATAAATTTCCGAAAGGACACACAAATTTAGTCCCACGTGAGTCCATTTGGATGCAAAAAATTACAACTACGAGTGTGGTTTTCCGCTGGCTGAGGAATCGAATGAAGCGGAAAACGTTTTTCTCACACACGGCTGGGAGTCTGTGTATGGGTGTGCGGGGGGTTTCAGGTCACGTGTCTTCTTAGGTTTCAGTTTTTGTTTTGCTGTCCGCCATTGCCTGACATGCCCCACCCACCCACCCGTGAAGTAATTTAGAATTCCTAAGTTGAGGTGAAATTGTTTTCTAGCCACTTTTTCTTGTCATTGTGAGACAATTATGTTCTTATGTAAATAAAGGTCAGGCTGTGTGGTTCGGCTTGGCATAGCTCTCAGCGGTGTGTGAGAAATGTAGCTTATGTCTTTTACTCTCTTGGCAGGGTGTCTGACAGGATTACGCCATACGGAACGGCATACTATGCTAACATCTGCATCCGCATAATCAGAGCATTTTTCCACATAAAACAAAAAATTGTGCCACATTGGCAATAAAGCAGCTTCCTTACAACCCCACAAGCAAAAATTTCGAAGTGATTGGTTATTTTGAAGTTTTTCTCCTAAAACAGCGACAAAAACATGCCAGTTCGTTTGTGACGAATTTTTAACCTCCAGGCCTTTGACCCAAGAGCCTGAAAACTAGTTTGAAATTGCCTGGTTACAAAGTTACAGACGTTCCACGAACGCAACCAACGCATTCTGCACAGGAAATGAGCTAAAATGCTGTATGGGACTCACTTTTTTGTCTGAGGGCCTCTCAGGTTTTTGGCTGTGTGGGTCCCTGGACTCACTACTGCCAATTTCTACGGTAGATGGATCACTGATTGTATATGTGACCTTAAAACCATTCGCTGTCCTTTACCGAGTGACCAGCCCGCCAAAATCTAGCTGGCGGTCAGCTCTTTCTCACCATAATTTTAAATACTGATTCAATTACAGTCAAAATGTCATTATGATAGTGTTTTGCCATTTAAATAGCACAATCTTCCCGACAGTAGCCTGTTTCTGAAAGAGACTTCTTTGATTTCCATGTGCTTATGATGATATATTTCTTACTACAAACACTGACGCAAAGACCAAGAAGGCAGACAAGAGGATCCATTGTAACCTACTCCAGACTTTTGGTTAGTGGGGACAGTCAAAACAGCCTGCACCCAACAGGCGGGGTCAGGTATGGACCGCGCTGTTTTCTCTACCAGACCCTGCTCATCGCTTGTCGCCCGCCTCTTTTCCATCGTCCCTATTGACTGAGAGTCTGGAACAGGCTAAATCCATAGAAGCTTGTCTTAACCATCATTAATCCTTCTAGAGTTTATTGCATTAAGAATTAAGGATTAGGCAATTTTAGATTGTTTAGTTAGCAAATTAATTTTTTTTTTTGAGGGCCCACTGAAAACCGCTGTGGCGAGTTGGGTTCCCTCATTTTTTCTAATATTTAAATATCATCATTATTACAAGGTGGTGGTCAAAAATGATGGGAATGAGAAACAATATCTTAGCTTGGTAAAACAAAAGTTAGAACAGTGCATCCTGATTTTAGTAGACTGGTGTGGACAAAGATCGACCTGTGATTGAATAGTGATGCATGTAGGAAGGGTAAAATATTTGAAATGTAAAGTAATGACAGTTTACAGACCAGTAAATGAACTGTCAGTGTCACAATAAATCTAACTGTATCATATAGTGACATGGTATGTGGAAGGTTGTGTTGCAAGGAAAAAAAATTAAAATCTTACTATTCTTGAAGAAAACAAATATGAAAAAATCCCACCTCCTTTATTCCATAAGCACCTCTTTCTTTGTCCAAATGAGGCAACAACAGCCGCATAGCAGAATGGAAGGAGTCAGTCTAAAGCAGTAAAATAATTGCTTTTTTTAAAATTAGTTTTTGAAGTTTAAAAATTATGTACATGTAGAGTGAACTCTTATAAAAGTCTGCATTGATGCTCGAGTTCACCTGCTTAATGTTACTAGTAGCTCTTAACATTATATATTCACAGTTTGCTGTCTTTGGTCTGCACACTGTCATTGACCAACTCTTGTGATTGTCAACAAATGCCCTGGAGTGGTAGGAGTGGGGCATTTTATCAGTGTTAAAGCTCTTCTTTTGGGGGTAGGGGAGGTGGTCTGTGCCTTAAACCTCTTACCTTTTTTATGCCACAATCACAATAGTCAAGTTTTGTATTCCTGATTACCCTGGGGCAAGCAAAGAACATGGCAAGGAAGTGAGGCTTATGCGGGATAAAATCTTTCCAAACTTAAAAAGAATTTACAAGGGCAGGAATCAGTGCGGCAAATAAGTGTCACAAAGAACTTTTGGATTTGTGCGTAAAAGCTCACAAACTTGCCATTATACTGTATCTATGTCAGAGGTTGTTAAATCAGTTTAGACCTTGGCATCAACGTAATGTACATGGGCCAACAATAAGGATTGTTATACCTCCCAACTCAAATGTACATTTTCTGATTGGAGGAGAATGTGCCACATATCATTTGTCAAAACTCAATGACACCCTAGGGCAAACAAAACTTCGTAACTGGGGAAAAAACAGCAAATTTGTGTGCCAGTTGACCTGATGTCAAACGGCCACTGAAGTCGGGCGACATTTCTCACCAGCAATCATCATTCAAGAAAAGGGATTCATAATTGCAAACATATATCAGATTAACAAAGGGGAAAATTTGAACATTTTGTGTCAAGTATGAATTTGGCGCCAAAATGGGTTGCCTGCGTTCAGCAACTCGCTCTTCAATCACTGTCGCCAGGGAGGAAAATACAGTCATGTAGCTGTGTCATTTACAACAAAATATGCTGTTCCTTGTCAAATCAAACCCAGAATTCTTAAGGTAAGCATCAGAAGAAGGCAAGCAACTTAATTATTGTCTTTGTTTTTTGTTAGCTGCAAAGAAAAATACTCTCATCATGTCGTTTCAGTAGGATAGCTCGGTTTCACTGCCGCTCATACTGCAAGCACAGCCACCGTAGACGTCAAGCAAATCATTTTTTCACATTTTTCTTTCTATTCTTGAGTTGGGAGGTATAAATTAACAAAACAGTTAATGACTGGCCCCTCAGGAAACAGTGAGTTTTGTTTTCCCTCGACCCTCAGGACCCTCGGGAAACATGAGGGTCTCCGGGAAACAAAACTCACTCAGGGTCCGAAATTAACTTTTTTTAGGCAGACACCAACTGGCGACTGAAAGTTTCTTTTTCAGTTGCCAGATTGAAAAATGTGGTCGCCAAAAAGTGTTCGAAAATTTTTTCCTTCGCAGCGAAACACAAGTGGATGGAAAATTCTGGTCACCAATTTTTCTTTCAAGAATCAAAATGAAGAGAATGCATTTGGGACCGCAATGGCGACTTTTCCGTCAACGAATAAAATTAAATACAAGCACGCTGATTATTTATACACCTAGCACTGAAAAACAACAACAAAGGAATCAAATGCCGGTCGTATACACAGTTTAATGCGACTGCCAAATGTTTCAAGTCAACTTTATTAACCTTCTCTTGCACCCAACTGAAAAACTGCTGTTTGGTTTTTTGCTCTATGTTCAAAACGATC
The DNA here is from genome assembly GCA_019787425.1 of Platygyra sinensis. NCBI lineage: Eukaryota > Metazoa > Cnidaria > Anthozoa > Scleractinia > Merulinidae > Platygyra > Platygyra sinensis. Next base: position 12,880 of record JAHPZR010029275.1, on the reverse strand, counting down.
TCTGTCAAGATAAACGACGTATCGCCATGTTGCTTGCACCAGGCCACAACCATGCAGCATTTCTTGTTCCAGTTCCCTGAACTGTCCGCAATATGTACGTTACGGGAAACTGCTGAAAAAACATGACATAGAAACTTCACAGTGATTGTAGCTGTGAAAAGTTGTGGTAAATTCATAGTAACAGGAACATCGGTTTTATACTTCAAAACCAGTGGAAAGATCAAAAGTAAATGACTGATTGGAGGATGGCATTGCATTTTACTTGAATCGATTTGACTGAAAATCAAAGTAATTGCTTGTATTTGACAGTACTATTACTGTGGCCTGAAATAGTTAATTGTCTGTTGGCGACCAGTTGTGAAATTCTGGTCGCCAGTGTAAAAGTTTTAATCGCATTGGTAACCAGGACGGCACAATTTCGGACCCTGTCACTGTTTTTCCTTGGGGCCAGTTATTACGTCCTTAGTATTCAGGCTCCTTCAAAAGCAGATTGTGCTTCTTTTGAGCCATGATCCATTAGTTCTTGATCAACGAGGTAAACACTTTCTAATTCTTCATTGCCTCGGGTGTTTCCTTTTGATGCTTTCAACGTCTCTCTCTAGTGTCACTACAGCTTTTCCAAGGTTTTTACAGAAGATATTGTAGAAATGCAAAAAAATATTGAGAGAACAGAATTCAATTTAGTCAGCCCAAGATCTCCTTTGAAATGAACTGAACATATTTTGGTGTGCCTTGTAACATTTAAAACTGTCAAAGGCTGCAATCCATCACATATGCCCCTCTTGTTCTGACATTCCCGCAGCAATACTTATTTGCGTTGTCCTGAGGGAATGGAAAAAATCTACAATTTTCCAGTTCTGGATATTTTTAAACATTTTTCTGTTTCTGGGTGCAATTTGCACAGTTAAAAGCACAACAATGATGCTCAACCATTCCTGGAGCTCTCCTCGACTCATCATGAATTTCTTCCCTGCATTAGCCTCACTGAGCTCTCATTGACTCACGAATTTCTCACCCGCATTAGCCTCACTTTGGTGGGTTTTTACGCAACTTGCCCCGGTACTGCCAGGAATACAAAACTGGGCTATTCAGAGGGTTTGCAAGTAATTGCCAGAATTTCAACACATCTTGTTGTTCATCATACACACTGTAATTTCACCAGCCTCTATGTTGCTGCCCCACTCCACCCCCCTGCAGCAGTTTATGTGGCAGACATCTTTTGCATGCAAACATGTAGCTAGATAGAATGGTCAAATAGCACCTTTTGAATTTCTTAGGCTACAATTCTTTTATCTATCTTACACTAACCGGAGTGCTTTTTAGGCTGATAAAAGAGGTAATAGTAAAGATATCAGTGCCAACCAGAGAACTATTGGCTGTGAAACAAAAAGTTCTTTCGTTTAACGTTTTCAACATTTAAATAACAACAACAATGTTTGTAAACAAATATCTTCGCTATAATGCCACGCCGAGTGCATTTTCCCCAGCTCCCGGCGCGGAAATTCTTGTGTTTAATCTAGCGGCTAGTCTTTGCAGCAAACCAGTCACGGGTGCAAATTTGCCGCAGGTATCCTCTTTAAAGCCAAAATTTCCCCTTAATAATATCTGCTTTCACCCCTAAAGAAATTTAACAGGACCACAAATTGAAAGAACACACTCAACTGTTTTGGAAGCCCCGTGAAGCTTTTCGTGTGCTTCCCTCCAAGAACTGACGAACGTGGCCAAAATCTTCTTCTTCTTTTCAGTTCCTGTTGTAACTGCTATCTTTTCCAACAAGGAACACAAATCATAGAACGGCACCTGGGAAGCTACCTCAGCAGAAGGAATTCCCGCCATTTTGATCGTAAACTCTGTCACTCTCCAACAACCGCCATCTTGAATTTCCGCGCTGGAAGGAATCTGGGGCGAGGACAAACTCGAAATGAATCTCGGGATGTCTTGGTTGAGCCTTGTTGTTTTGTTGCTTCAAAAAAGTTTTTGGGTTCGTTCTCGCAAAACTATTCCCAAAAAGAGTCCTAGTACTCTAGAATAAGCGTTTCTAAGGACAGGACAGAACTGTGTGTTGCTTGGGATTTTTGTATTTGCATTTTGCATATGCATTTCTGGTTGTATCCTATGATATTTGTTTGATGCTCATTTTGTTTTACCGGTAATTAACGATGAGCGGAGGTATTTGTCACTGGGGTCCTCTTCTGGCTTTATCAATTATAATCACACTGTTTCTTTGTGGACTTTATTGCACCTTACTATGGTTTCCTCCGTGGACGTCCATTGCAAGTGCGATTCACTTGGCTTTTTTTCTCTCTTGGATGTTTCTCATAATGAATTACTTTCTGAAATCAATCTATCTTGGGCCAGGCTACCTTCCTTTGGGTTGGAGAGCGGTAAGTTTAGACAAACCAACATGGCCAGTGCTTCAACAGTACTGTTAAACCTTATTACGGTTCTGGAAGCCAATTGTTGACAGGTAGTCAACAGCGTCAGAAATTACAGTATTTGTATGCAAATTTCATGGCAAATGCCAAATTTTCTTGAAAATTGAATTCTAAGCAATTTATGAATGGCGAAGTTAACTGAGATACAAGCAAGAGATTGCACTAACCAAAGTCAATAGATGTGGCTGTGTTGGAAAGCGCCCAGTCAAATTTTTTACATGTAATTTCCTATACATTTGTCTATAATTGTTTTTGTACACAGTGTACAAGTTCATGGCAAAATAGATGTACTTCGCAGAAAAAAATCGTAGAGAAAGTTATGAAAAATTAGAAATGCAACTAGACATGCACTTTCTAGCACAGCTGCACTCCACAAATTTGGTCAATGCAATCCTTGATTTAGTATGCTGACTTTGCCATGAAGTGTTGAAAATTTAACTTTTAAGAATTATTTTTACCATCAGACTCTCATACATTTATCTCACAATATCTCCTTTTTCTTAAAACTGTAAATCTGTCATCTTCGGTAAACATTATTTTTATAAAGTCATGCACAATGCTAAAGACAGCTACTGACTGAACATTTCTGACAATGTGTGTGTTATATACATACATGTACATTAGATACGTGTATCATTGCTGTTTTCTAGGATGACAAAGAGGCAAAAGATGTTTTGCAGTTGTGTGTTGTGTGCAATGGCTATAAAGCACCAAGAGCGCATCACTGCAGCAAATGCAGACGGTAATTAATCTTTCAATGTATATTTTTATCATCTAATAGTTTTTTATCATTTTTTACTTCAAAGGAAAAAAAAAGAAAAAACATTTTGTACATGTTTATTTACAAACAAGCAAAAACTCAATCATACATTTTTAAATGTATGTAAAACAATGTCAGAAACATTTTATAATCTGATTTAGTAGTGATGATATATTCACTAATTTACCCCACTTTGTTTAGAACTTATCAGCAAACTGATGTAATGTTGGAGGGATTATTTTTCCTGTGCCAAGAACCTCAATATGAGGCTCATGCAAATTTCTCTTCTATCCATCAAAATGCTCACTCGCCAGATAAGATTAAGAGTCTCTCCACAGCTCAATGGTTAGGAAACTGCTACTATACCATCAGACCTTGTTTATAAATTGTACTGAATGTTCGTAACATACAGCTACAGTAACTATCAATTTAAAATTGAAACTCTCATTTGCAGGTGTGTTATGAAAATGGATCATCACTGTCCATGGATTAATAACTGTGTGGGTCATTTGAATCACCGAGCATTTACGTTGTTCTTATTCTTTGTTCCCATTGGATGTACACATACCACTGTTATTTTAATATCATGTTTCCTACAGCAATTTTATTTGGTAAGAAAAGTATGATCATCATAGTGTTATTGCCTGAAAAGAATTAGTCTATAAAAGTGATATATTAGATGTTTCACTTTGGGAGTCAAGATATACAATGTACTAGATAGGTACATGTACTATCAATCTTAGACATCTGTTGAAATGGCTTTTTTTTCAGGCTGTTAATACATTCTGTTGGTTTCAGTCACAGATTCAAAAAAAGTGGTCAAGTGATGACAAATAATCTCCAGACCACAGTTTGCAGCACAGCTGTTAGAAATTCCTCAAAAGTGGCAAGTTTGAAGCAAATCTTATCCATGCATCTGTCAAGCTCTTCTCTTTAACATGTCCTAAATTTTTTCTTGCTAAAAAGCGTGAAAGTCAACAAACTTACAAACAGTGGAACCAGAGAATTAACTCTGAAGTGTAAATTATAGTGCTACTTAAACCCATGAATAACCCACTGCGCGTTAGCCCTAGTAAAGGGAAACAGGGAACCACACGAGGCAAAGAAAAAATATTTTGACCTCGGTGGGAATCGAACCCACGACCTCCGGAATAGATCTACCGTTACTCTGCTGACTGAGCTACAAGGTCGCACAGAGAAAGTCGGGGACGATTTTAGATGGTGAATCGCGGCGAAGAGAAAGTAAGGGTACATATTAATGTTGTGCCGCGTAGCACTGGGAACACAAATAGTGGAACCAGAGAATTAACTCTGAAGTGTAAATTATAGTGCTACTTAAACCCATGAATAACCCGCTGGTCGTGGGTTCGATTCCCACCGAGGTCAAAAGATTTTTTCTTTGCCTCGTGTGGTTCCCTGTTTCCCTTTACTAGGGCTAACGCCCAGTGGGTTATTCATGGGTTTAAGTAGCACTATAATTTACACTTCAGAGTTAATTCTCTGGTTCCACTATTTGTGTTCCCAAACTTACAAACAGACAGTCAAACACTCATCACACAATCATGAAATTTGTCATCGCATGATCACGTTTTTAAATCTATGAAATTTAAATTTATTGCATTGTTTTTATGTCATTGTATAAATGCATCCATCCATAGCTTGTATACTTTTGGAAACTGTTTGCTTCTGACAACTGGCATTCAAAACCCCAGAACATATCTTGCCTATAATTACTTTTTACTTTGACTGATAATTCTGTTCATTTCATACATTTCTTTCTCAACAAATTTAGATGTCTGGCAGTTATTATCGCCGTGTTGTGTTCCAACGTAATGCAGTTGTTTCATTCACTTTCTATCACATGATACTTGTTTTGTTCTGCATTGGTTTGTCACTGGGTGTTACAATAGCAGTTGGCATTCTTCTCTATTACCAGGTAAAGGTTGATTCTAGGATAAGTTATACATTTAAGATTTTATTCTGCACACAAATTGTATTATACAGTAGTTACAAAAATTGTTCACAGAGTGTATAATAACTTGTTGGTAACAAAGTATGGAGGCTATCAAATATTCTCCCCGCAGAGGCTCAAGGGGTTTTTTGGGTTGAGAGAATCCACTGAGCAATGTGAATGCTGGTAAGGCTATGCGAAGGCAATGTCATAAGGCCACCTGAATGATCCATTCAACTTTGTGTCTGCACTCACCTCACACAGTCACTTTCTGTAACAAAATAATGTTTTCAACCTCTATGGAGATTGGCAATCAACATTAGTCACAAGCAAGTGAGCCAGCAGTGATCAGGATGATCTGTAGTTACAGTGTAGTAAGAGGGTATTACTGTAACAATATGCAGGGTTCTCCCTAAATTTTTGAGTAGAAGGAGAATAAAATGGAGTAGCCAGCAGAGGAATTTCCGCCATTTTGCACGTGTTGGAATACAGAGTATGTTGTCTTACATGGAGTGCTTTTTGTCGGTAACCGCTGCCTCGCAATCTGAGCCTGTTTGGTTTGCTGAACGTTCGATTGATATCTGCAAGAAGATTCAAGCGTGGCGAAATTCTCGACGAAACTTTCAAGTTTATTCAGTCAAAAACATTTTTTGGACACTTGGCTCTTTAAGGAAAACTTTATTTATTTCTGAATGTATTTACCCAAGGGAAAGTAGGCGTCGCAAATGGAAAAGTTGCTGTTGGATGCAAAACAAAGTACTTAATATTTACTTTTTTATTTGGATCTGAGTACCCGGCGTACCCAGGACGACTAGCCGGCGATTTTCGCCGGTCGCCGGGGCTTACGGAGATCTCTGAATATGCCTCCAAGGAGATCTTAATTTTAACACAAGAAAATATAATTCATATCTTAAAGCCACTTAGGTGTTCTTTTCTTTTTATTAGACAAACTGACTGTTTATACAGGCAACTGTTGAAAAGCCATAATTAAAAGTGATCTCATTGATATATATCTTCAATCTACAGTACTTAAATCCTGAATAAAGTTTCATTTGAATTTCCAAGCCATGTATTTTCTAGTATAGAAAAAACACTAGCATGTGTTTATGAATAGCTAAGGAAAATTAGTTTGTACTAGTTGAACTAGTTTTTACTACTACATGTATACTGTAGTTACTGGCCTATTGCTCAACTCTCAACCTGGATGGCCAGAGTACAGCCTTTGTCTAGTCTCTATTTATTGTTTGACTGGTTTGAGCATAAGGGCTGACCTCACAGGGGTACAAGATATGTAGCTGAATATTAGGGTCATAAAGAAACACATACTATTACACATATCTCTGTACAAAGCATTTTGATAACCTAATCAGACAACTCTGGCTGCACCATTTTATTACCGGTAATCTTCAAGAGTGTATAAGTTTTTAAAAGACATTTCCAGTACAGGATTATTCTGCTCTGGCAATTAAAAAAGGTCTAAAAGGCTCACAAAGAACATGCTAATCTTGAAGTTACCATTTGCCAACCCTTTTACATTCCTAGGTTTTGTTATTACAATTATTACAATAGCCATTTAGTTATGAAATTTATGAATGATGCACAAGCTTGTTTAACCAATCCCTCTCTCTGTTTCAGGTCAAGGGAATATTAACAAACCAGACAGCAATAGAGGGGTGGATAGTTGAAAAGGTTTGACAAGTGGCTTGCTTTGCATTAATTTCACTATAATTACATGTAGTTTAGGACATCTAACGCCCCACAATTCAGACACTACAAAAGGTCAATAGCATGTAATATGCAGGTGATCTTTCCAGTTAATGTTGGTACATGTAATAGTAAACAATGGCTCCCATTTTCGGCTGTCAATAATCTGTCGGACAACTGTCAGCTGACAGGTTACATGTAAAGTCACGTCAGTGACATGACCAACGGTTTACCGACAGTGTTAAGTCGGCCAAAAATTGACCACAAACAGAGTCAATTATGCCCTAGAATTTTCAGGGTAATTACAGATTCTGTAGTCTACAGCAGCTGCTGCTCAATTTATTGCTGCGAAGCCACCTGGCTTCACAGCAGACTAGTTTTGGTTGCATATGTGACCAGTCTGGGTACCCTGCGCTAGAAGCCATGCTCATTTGAGATAATTGTGGATGATCATGTATGTATATCACCGCATTTACCTCGATTTCAGGTAGTCGAAATTGAGGCTCTTTTGATTCGGAAGAACTTCAAACTCTTCCTCGGTGTAAAAACCTGTGACACTCACCAGTGACAAAAAACAAACCTTGGAAACAAAGATGTCAACCTATTAGACCCTAACCCTAACAATAGTACAAAAAGAAATGGAAACTTCACAGGTTTTTACACCGAGCTCGAGGTAAACGCAAACTTCGACCATCAAAGTGGTAGGTATCGATATGGAAGAGAAAATCCTGTTTCGTCTAGAAAGCCATGTTTTCGCGAGCAAAGAGTTTGAAAGCAAGTGAAGGTTTTACAAATTCCCATGACTAAAGCCGATTTGTTTCTCAGAATATCTGAAGCAATTCCTGGAACTCTAAAACGCTTTGAAACCCTTTAGAATGTGGAAACACTTTGGAAACCCCTTAGAAATGGTTTGAATACTCTTCGAAAACCCACTTTGAAATGTCAGGGGATAAATATTCTCCTAGTTTACATTCACTATCCAATTGCTGGCGAATGTGCGACAGCACTACAATGTTATATAATTTCTTTTTTTTCAGAAATGTTATTTTACTGCATGGTTCAGTACTGATTTATTTGTAGTTGTGGAAAGATCAGAAGATATACAATCATGTAACACATGTTCAGGGGCGAAACATGAAATATATTTTTGAAATATCTATGGCAACAGCATTAAGGCTGTCATTTTGTTTCTTTTGTGATACACATTTATGGTGCCAAGTTTCAAGAACACTGCTTCAATATTTCTTGAACTCAGTATTTTACCATTTTTAGTTGCAAACAATATGACGTCATCATTGATCTAATTTGCATAATAGAAAAACGTCAATATCTCTAACAGCCCGTTTACACAGGCGATTTTTGTCGCAGCAACGCGATGCAATTTTTGTCGCAGCAAAATCGCATCAAGTTTCAAACATGTTCGAAACTGCACTCGCTGAAAATCGCACCTGGTTTGCACATGCGATTTTGAAGTTGCAACTTTAGTTCGGCAAAAATTGCATCGATTTGCTGCGACAAAAATCGCTTGTGTAAACGGGCCTTAAGATGAAAAAAGATATTTCAAAAAGAAAAATGCCATTCTTCTGTATTTTGAAAGGCCTTTCAACTAAGCAGAAATTAAATTTTTTATGTCATATGCACTTTAAATCTCCATTTTAATAGTACTTGTATGGAGTAACATGATAAGTTGTAGTCTATACATGTGGTCAACTGTGCAGGCTTCACCTACATGTATTGCCTTCCCATTTCAGGCTGACAGACCCCACCCTGATGGAAAACCGTTTACATACCCTTATGATTTTGGTTGGAAAGAAAATTTTAAGCAGGTAAACATCCTTATTTTCACTCTGAAATCAGTAGATTCCATGCTAGTTGAGCTGTACATACCTGAGGGATGTTCATCTTGGTGATTTTAGAATTGTTACAACTTACATTAACTGAATGACAGGACACAAAGAAAACAAATTTTCAGGCTTGCCCTTTAGCAAGCTCTAATAGACCAATTTTTATACTTAAAATTCATTATTATATGGCTAGCTCCTTGAGCGGGCAAGATGAGACAAATCGTGTGCTGTGATTGGCTACCCAAGCAGGTATGATGGAGCTATCTTCCTCTCTCAGGACTACCCACTGTGTCCCACAAGAAAAATTTCCACGAAAGCCAATTAATAAATCCTTTATTGACCAAGCTTTTTCATGCCTGGATATTAAGGTGTTCCCCGTTCTTTTTTTGCGAGCTTATGGACCTTCACTCTGTCTCGGTCCATGAACACGCAAAAAAGAACTTGCCCAATATCCAGTTATCTTGACCTCACGCTTGGTCAATAATCCTAACACAATGGACCTCGGCACAGGGCTCCGGGTAATAAACCCCACAAAGTCTGTAGTTATTCCCTGGAGCCTTGTACTGAGGTTTAATATTGTTTAGGGCTGAATTTTAACAATAGCTGCAAATCCTTACTAATTAAAATAAATTTAAATTTGTTCAAACATTTTCCCAAGAAACATATAAGCTAGCTACTGTTTATAGCAGTAACTTTTTTCCATCGGGTAAGTTTGTACGCACAGAATCCACCAACCCAACTAGAAAATCCACCAGTCCTGGGTGAATTCTGATTGGACTCTAGATCTCCTTAAACACACTTTTCAATTGAGCTGTTACACAGACCAGTTTTCATCTGAGTGTCAAAAAGTACATGTAGTTGGTTTAGTTTGTACTCTGTACGCTACATGATTGGCATAAAGAACTTGCACCACATTTTCATCCAATCAGAAATAAAATCATAACAAATAGTAACTTTGCACCTGTTTCACTGTGCTTTAAATCAGCTTCATGCAATTACATGGAGTTTTGAATGGTTCACTGCTTTGTCTGTGATTAGATACATGTAGAGTGATTCCTTTGGTTTTGGTTTTACAACTCTCAACTGAAAACTGCTCTAATGTGATGTGTATCAAATAAGGCCCAGGTCGCATTGCGACCAATTTTGTCAAAAATTGTTTACTCTAGGGATTAAAATCTGTAAACACCCTTTTTTTCTAATGCGACCCCTCATTTGTGCTTTTTCAAAAATTTCAAAATCGGAAAAAAACATCAAAGACGCCCATGAGCTTGGGTGGGGCTGACCGATTTTTCCAAATTTCAAGAAAACAAAGGAGCCCGCTGTCAATTAAAAGCTGTCAACAGTTGTCAATACTGCCATGAGCTAAGCGATACAGTCCAATAGCAAGTATTTTTGCAGGACATAAACAAGCTCTGAATCGCGAATTTTCTCTCACAATTCGAGGGCCTTGTATATTCACAACTGTATTGAAGGTAGCTCTATTCATTCTAAGCTGCTGCCGGAAAAAAGTCTCTGGGATAGCGCGATCGTTGTAGTGTATCTAAAACCACGATCCATTCACATGTGGAAGTCTCCATGCATGCATATAGCGCTCGTCGTAGTCATCAACGATTTTGTTCGTGCAGGAGAGCAGTGGCAAGTAATAATCTGTTGTGCTCATTTAGCCATCATTCAATCATTAAAATAAACCCAAACAACTGGGTTCGCTGACGCTGAATAGCGAGTAACAACAACAAAACAGTCGTAATGCAAATTTCATGACTGAAGACAATTTTTGCCGCTAAAATTTCCTCTGTGTGATTGATGTTTGCATTTTACTAAAACTGAAATGCGACTGTAAATTTTATTTATCAATTTCATTTCTGGTCTTGAAATTGATTTTTCCAGACGTTTTGAAACCGGCCAAATTTAAAATTGGTCTGTAATGCAACCCCGGGGCCTAATTCATGAAAGCAAAATTGTCCCTGAAGCCATGTTGATTATAAAAGATAATACCCACATTTTTGTTATTATCATATTACGTAGAACATGCTACTGTAAGTAAACAATGCTTTCTGTGATCCCTTACGCAGTTTCTTAATGTTTTCACTTGTGTTTTAGGTTATAACACTGAGGAAAGATTATGTCGGGGATGGAATCACGTGGCCTGTTATTGATGGATGTGATCAGTACACTCTCACAGTATGTTAATATGTTTTCCCTTTGTCATTTTCAATGTACATGAACAAATCATTTTTCCTTGATTATGGGACCTCCCTGTATTTTAATAAAATATTGTTTTCTTTAATTAAAGCATGCCCATGAATATTGAAGCATAAAACCACATCACCCTTAAAGTTGCACTGTAGCTTCTCTCATTTTGTATCATTTTTAATCATTAAAAACTAACAGCATAACTAAGAAATCAAATGTACATGTGCATCATAACTGTTGTAACAAACTGTTGACATCGTCCAGTTCATCAACGACTAACAAATGGTGAATACAAAATTCCCGTTTTATTGCAAAAGGTCGCAAAACTTGATCCGTACTGCAAATTGTTGCTACCTGTAGATCTGTCTCTGTTTGGTTTCTGTTTTTATTGGTACTGTATATTTTGATTGTGTCTATTTATTTATGTGCCAATATAAGCATTTTTTTAATGATAAAAATAAATTGTATCTGCGAAAAAAGTGTACTTTTACACTCCTACACTGTACCACTCCATAACAGCCACTTCTTTACAACGGCCACTTTCCTCTGTCTCTATGCTATCGAGCTCGTCGACTGTATAACATGTGATCATGATTTGAGTTTTTTTTGTTATAATAATTGTTTTTCATTGCTTTCACCAGAGGGAGCAATTACAGCAAAAGAAATTAAAAAGAGAAAGAACGGTAAGATGAAAACTCAGCTGAAATCATGCCATGTATTTGAGATGACTATTTAATGGTCGACCTGACTTAGTTTGAAAAGTAAGAATTTCGCAACTTAAGCAAGTCATACAGTAGTAGCAAGGAAAGCATGAAAAAAGAAGTCAGACTTCAATGAGATCTGAAACCATGAATTACCAAAATCATAGCCGTATGTGTAGTGACTGTAGTTTTACTCACTCCACAAGGGTTCCCAAGTGGATACTGCTTTACACAGTACTTAGGGCTACTAGACTGAGTGTTGTTGTAAACAGTCCCCTGGCTAAGCTGTGAAACCATCAGAAGCTGCTCAATTGCGAGTCCTTGTTATATTCATATAAATTAAGTCTTCTATGGGCTTACTTTTGTCGGTGGTATTTATGTCCATCTGTAACCTTGTAGTTACATGTACATAGCTTCTTATAGGAATACTGCTCGGAAGATCATTCAAAACGCAACAAAATAAAATACAACTGAAGAAAAACTATGTACAGTAATCAAATAAGGTAGTGAAAGTCTTTGAAAATAAAATACAGTCGAAGCTCTCCTTGCGAGCACTCTCGTAAGTGACCAGCTCTAGTTACGACCCCCGTTGTGAAATCCTGTTTGAATTGTCACTCAAACTCTGTAATAAAGGTGGCTCAATCGGATTTTTGAGTCACGATACCGTTTAACTTTGAGTGAATAGAGCACCACCATTATCAATCAAACAGAAAATCAAACATTAGTGGTGACTGCTAGAGAAAGATGAAAGTTTCAAATGGGATACATTTCACCAAGATCTGAGTTACCATAGCAACGAAATGACGCCATGCCCCATTTTACATAAATGAACTCAGTTTATTTTCCATTGTGTTTAGATTTGTTGTTCTGTGGTAAAATCGTACAATGGAAACATTATAGCCTGGCGTGAGGGACTTCGGACATGCGTATCGATTCCATGGTCAGATGAGCCTCGTATGAAGCTACACCTTGGAGAAATTGTGTTAGTGACACGATGGAGAGCGTATGTTTGTTTCATTGTACAATTGTGAATGCAGTGCTGCCATACAGTACTTAAGGTGGAAGCTTAGGCCCTGTTCCTACTATGCCAGATAAAATGAAATTGAAAACGCAGCTTTATTTCTATGGCTAGACCTACCATCCACACTAATCCGGCACGAAAACGAAGGTTTCCGAAAACACTCTTCAAACCGGAGGGATTTAAAAACACCGGCTTAACATTTTAGTGTGCATGGAAAACATTTTCAATTGAAAACTAAGCTTTTCGAAAACGATGATCAGATGTTATTAAT
>JAHPZR010029273.1:2500-13323 GCA_019787425.1 Platygyra sinensis | reverse complement strand
TATTGCAACGCCTGGAGTATTTCTCCGATTGGTTCCGTGCGAAGAGAGCTATGGCTGTTTGTAGAAGATACCTTTATGCACTTCTAGCGAGAGTACGATCAAGGAAAGTGCAACCGCAAGACGCAAACAAGATCGCAATCCAGAAATCCCAGACGGTCGAAATAGAAGAATTGAAGAGTGCGGAACGTGAGATCATCAGACAAGTTCAAGTAGATGCCTTCGAGAAGGAGATCAAAACTCTCATGTCCCTCACATCGACCAACGAAATGCAAAGAGACGAAGCAAGGAAACGAAACCAAGAAATAAAACAAGCCAGCATGCTCTATCGCCTAGATCCTTTCTTGGACAGAGAGGGAATTCTTAGAGTGAGGCGGAAGGATTCAGCAAGCCAGCCTTCATGAAGATATTAAGAACCCAGTCATTCTTCCAAAGAAGGGACACGTCACAGAGCTCTTAATAAAGGATTTTCATGAGAAAGCCCACCACCAAGGAAGAGGTTTTACCCTTAACGAAATTCGCTCGAACGGCTACTGGATCATTGGATGCAGTGGTGCTGTGACAAGCTTTATTAAGAACTGCGTCACCTGCCAGCGATTACGAGCGAATGTCCAAGAGCAAAAAATGGCAGACCTTCCCAAAGACCGAGTGGAACCAATTCCTCCTTTTACCTATTGCGGCGTCGACCTGTTCGGGCCATGGTACGTGAAAGAAGGTCGCAAGGAACTCAAACGCTATGGCTTGCTGTTCACTTGTATGGCCTCCCAAGCCATCCACCTAGAAGTCTGCAATACCATGGAAACAGCTTCGTTCCTGAACGCACTGCGAAGATTTGTCTGCAGCGTCGTCCCATACGTCAACTCCGAGCCGACCAAGGATCGAATTTTATCGGTGCCAGACATGAATTACGCGAGGCCCTCAATGAAATGGATCAAGACAAGATCAAATCTGACCCACTGAAAAGGAACTGCGACTGGATAGAATTTAACTTGAACGCTCCCAAGGCCAGTCCCATGGGAGGAGTGTGGGAGAGGCAAATTAGAACCGTAAGAAGTGTCCTCACCGCACTCTTGGAGAAGAATGGGAGCCAGCTGAACGACAAAGCCCTGCGAACGTTCATGTGCAAGGCAGAAGCAGTAGTGAACAGCCGTCCACTCACTACTGACAACACGACATCATCTGTTTCACCAGAAGCCTTGACGCCAAATCACTCCTCACCATGAAAACCACGATCATCCTTCCACCTCTGGGAGTCTTTCAAGATGCTGACAAATATTCAAGGAAGCAGTGGCGATGCGTGCAGCATCTAACAAACGAGTTCTGGACTTGTTAGAGGAAGGAATTTCTACACGCTTTACAAGAACGGCAGAAGTGGTTACGTCCACGAAGAAACATGCAAATTGGAGACATCGTTCTCGTCAAGGACGACAACACCCCCCATAACCAGTGGCAACTACCTTGCGTGACAGAGGCTCAAAGTGGAAACGACGGGCTAGTTTGTAAGGTGAACCTTGCAGTTGGAGATCGCCAGCTTGCTACAAGTGGCAAAAGAATGAGACCCGTGTCCCTCCTGGAGCGCCCCATCCACAAGCTTGTACTCCTGGTACCATTTAACAGCCACGAGAGACCAGGTGTCCCGAGGAGGAGCCTAACCAGTAAGTCGGAAAGACCTCAGTGAAGCTGATGCTGGACAAGCAGTTGCTGAATGAACACTAAGTTTTAGAACCTTTGTCTTTCTTTAGTTGAACAATTCTCGTGATTAAGTAGTTTAGATACTATTTTTGTGTAAATTGATTTCACAATTTAGGGGAGCCATGTAACCGCTGCAACTCAGATGCAGCTGGTAAGGATCAATCGTCAAGTTTCGTTCCGTGATTGCAAGAGCACGTGATAAAGTTACCCTTAAATATTAAGACACAAAATATATCTATAAGATCAGATCAGTAGCGGGCGTGGAGAGGATAGGAGTTTAAAATCCACACAATCAACAATCCCTATAAGAACCTAAGAAACATAAAGGTATACGAATAGGACTTTTACCCGGAAACGTTGGTAAGTTTTGTTTGATTAGTCCGCACGTTTAAGTTTTTCATTTGTTTGTTAGATTTCTTGATGTTATGGTGAACGCCCAGTTGTGGTATTTTTGTTACTCGCGAGTACAAACCGATTTCTTGCTATTCTGTTAGTAATTTTAGCTTTGCAAATATTGTAATTTCAGTCGACCCACATCATTATGTTATCGAGGAAATAAATCGAAATCAGTAGTGGCAAAGACCGGGTCATTTTCCTCGGTGTATAGTGGTGCGTGTTACGACAACCTTTCGATCAAGTCCTCCGCTAAGATTTCACGCGTGGCTCAGTTCGAGTCTGGCCCACCTACAGGGCAATCTCAGCATCTCTGAACCTGACTTCAAAATTGCCCACCCCTACAACTGGACCTCCATCTGTGAGCTCCAAAATGCGGGGTTTTAACTGGTGCTAAGTTAAATTCAGATATCTTCTTCAATATGATATTGTCATTTATCAATCCCTCAGACTTGCCACAACCTTTCTCCAGAATTTGCTTCTCATTGAGTAATAGGATTTTCAAGAGACTCTGTAAATGTTGACATGCAGCCAATGTGGAAAGTATGTTACCACTTTGTATATTCCAAGAGCTAGTGATGTAGCTGTTTTGTCTAAACCTTTGGATCACCTCACTAGCTTGAAAACTGAAGTAAACAAGCTCAAAAACGAAGTGGTAGCCATGGATCAAGGCCTTTTTGATAAGAGTGGTAGGCACCTTTCTCCTGGGAAATCTATTCACCATGACTTTAATTCTGCTACAGTGAACAAGCTTAATGAGCTTCAGCATTTATAGCTCAGGTTGATGAAAAGCTTTAGGAGTTTTAAAGCACAATGATCTTTGATCCATCTACCTCCAGAGGTCAAAAGAGGAAGCAAAACAACAGGACAATAATGCAGCAGCAATCCTTGACAGTCTAGTAAAGACTGTGTAGACTTTACAGGAACTGTTGCATAATATTTTTTGATAAAACTTCTCCAAGTCTCCATTCTTTAAAAAACCCATCATACATTGATTTTATGCTAGTGAATTCAAAACTTCCTTCCTCTGGCTATTGAAAAGAATGCTTGCTTAGTTCATCCCTCAAGCTTTCTCTAAACACTTCAGCTTCATTTATTTTCCTGATTGCGGAAGCCACAATTTCAGTTAGTAGGCTGACACTCAAAGCCTTACTAGATCCTTTGTGAAGACTGCTGTCTTTAAACATTCTGTGTCATTCATAACCTCCTTTAGTTTTATATTTTTTCCCAGTCTTGGCACAGAATTCTTGTTGCTGGACCTACAACAGAATGAAGAAAAAAAAAATCAGGATTCGCGATCGATTCTAAGAGGTTTCCAGCGAGTTATTTGAGGCACTTTTCATATTAGACGAGCAATTCTGTGAAAAACATGTTCTTAGCTTCTACAAGAACACTGATCAGTCATTGCAGGTGGGACATACCTATTTAAGTTAAATGCTTGGGTTTTATAGACTCAAGTGACTCGAGTAAATTGCCATGCCACAAATATATAAACAAGCGAACATTTTGGGTCGATAGCAAGAAATTCGAATCAGGAATTAGCACAATTTGAGCTTACATTGTTAGCTGCTGTCTAAATAACTTCGAAATCGTCTCCCCATAGCAAGAGATCGTCCACCCCATCTGCCATCTTGTTTTGAATGTGTGCACCTTCGCGATCACGTGACTTGTACCTTGAACTTCACAGCACACCTATTGTTGTAATCGGTTGAAGTCCGCCGGCTTTCATAACCAGTCTCCCTCCACTAACTATGTTTGAGGTGAATGTCGGTGAAGTGTTCACTTCAAACAAGAAGAGGGGTGAACGTGGAAACGCATTTAAAGTTGTGAACTGTCGTGGACAACTCGACCACCTACAGTCTGGCCCTGTGGATCCTATTTGGCTACTACATGCAGATATTTCAGTGTTAGTGATTTTTTTTGTGAAAGCACGATGCAATCACTTTCCGTTTTTTTGAAGTTTATAGGTTGGCCCATGGAACAAACTTTTATTCTGTCAAAAGAAAAACCGGATTCCTGCGGACGGGGCGTTAACATTAAGAGAAAGAAGAGAGTAGTGTTCTTCTGTCACATTAAAATGAAATGTGTTTACAATTACTGTGTACAAAGTTGTGTTTTTTTAATACATTTATTCAGTTTCTGTCAATCTACAGCCAATCGATAACCACTGAAATCTTTGCCATTGATTGGTCATTGATTATCAATATCAATCGATTAATTGATATTGATTGGTATCGATTGATATAGATTGTCATAGATTATTGATTCCATCGATTGGATACCCCAGAATTGGAGGACCAAGGAGGTCCTCCAACATGGCGGCTCCATACTAAGCTCTATAATTTGGTGCAGAACATTTTGACAAATATCTCAACTTTGGGACAACACCCACACCTTAAACTTTGAGAAATGTCTTCTTTATTTATTGTCTATAATATCACAATTTCCCGACTTTATCTACTGCATGGTTTTTGATTTTATTTTTTTTTTACATGACAATGCACAAAGATAACTTACAATTACCGTTTGTCAGACGGTTTTAACTTTATTGAGGTATTTTATGTAGAGTTTCGTTCATTTTGTAGCAAATGTGACAATATTACTTTTCAGGCCAATGTTCCTAATTTCATGCCTTTGTTTTCCTTGCTAATGTAGGCAACAAGATACCTTTGTTTCCACGAAAACATAAGAAAGGTGTAATCTTTTACTCACTGCTGAAGATAAATGGAATTTAAAAGTTCAACATCTGCTGAAAAGTTGAACAGGAACGATTTTGTTTTATTCAAAAGGCAAATTTTCATTTCACCTATAAACATGTTTTTTAGTGTAAACTCACTTTTTTCCATCTCGAACAGACATTCTTTTTACGCCTTATCTTTGCTATATAGATTTACAGACAATTTCATTCAATTCACTACGAATGACAAGACTGTCCATGCAATTCATTTTATTAGACATAAATTTTACATGTGGAACGTGTGGCTGTCCTAGTGACAAGACCGTCTATTAAAATGTTGTTTAACGCAATTAATTACATGTGGAACATGTGGCTGTCCTAGTGACAAGACTGTCCATTTAAGTTATTTTATTATACGTGACATTTACATGTGAAACGTGTCTGGTCCCCGGGAGGGGTACAACTGAAAAAATTGGGCGGGGGTGTGCGTCCCGCTTCCCAAAACCCTGACCAAAATCTGCCATATTCCCTACCCTATTTATTACCTGGGGACCATTTCTTGAAAGACCTGGTAACTCAATGGGCCTGAAATCATATTTTGAAATCGAAGTCTCAAGAAAAGTAGGGTGTGTCCTGACTTCTAATGAGGTCCATTTTGTTTCTTTAGTTAACAACTTTACTGTACAATTTTCAAAACCTTTGAAACTCCCATCTGGAATGGAAAACAAAACAGCTTGACAGGAGCTTCGAGAGACGAGCCCCTGACCATAAATTTGATAAATTTATGATCTGACCCTTAAATCAAACCGTTTCAGACTTGCGTTACAATTAGTTCCCTAGTTCAGACCAATGCTAAATTACCGCAAACATAATTGGTGAGGGGCTTTTGTTGATTTTTGACAAAAAAATGTTGTGAAAAGTTGAATGGAAAAACTGTTGTTGACGAAAAAATGGCTTCTTAAAAAAATGCTAATATCAAGGCAAAAGTGCAAAATCCATACCCAAATATTTATTTATGACCAAAATGGCTAAAATCAACTCAAGTTGATACCCTATTTATGACCAAAACGACTGAGAAACCATACCCTTTGGGGCCGCACACATCTATATAGCTCATATAAGGGAATACCCCCTACCAAAGGTCTTGGCCTGGTGACCAGATGACCATAAAATAGTATTTTGCACTTCGTAATTCTTCTCAAGGCAAACTTTATCTCATCTTTTGTTACAGTTATATACTTATGCCAAATTCCAATTTTAGTAAAACTTGCACCACTTTTTAAGCCAGTGAGAAGCAGAACCCGCCGACCGTGACTTGCTCACATGTATTTCCTTGCGCTTGGTGCTAGCTGCGCTGTTGTAATTGCTTTAGCTTTGAATGCTGATTGGTTCTTTGTGCTGGCTTCTTTTGTAGTTATTGGCTAGAGCAATACATTTATTGGAATTTGACTTGAGTATTAGTTTATTTGACAGGGTCCTCGTCCGTAGAATTCCCATCCTCTGAGCCATTGTCCTTTAGTTCAAAGTAAAATGTACGTTGAAGCGGTGGTTCATAGTGTGCAGCAATTTTTTGCAAGTCTCCTACTTTGGCAGTTTTTAGTAGAACCTGTCCTTGGTTAAGTTCCCATGGAATTGATTGCCCTGTTGTGGTTTTGCCCTGGCCGCACAATTTTTAATTTTTTCCAAGGTTTATCATCTCACCCACACTTCGTCTGGGTGGTGTTTCATTGAAACCTTTCCCGCTTCCTTTTCCTCTCGCCATCCAAAGTTCAACCAGTGAATGTCCCTGAGCAGAACTCGCTTTCCCTCCTGATCTTTTGTGGCCTTTCCAATCAAGGAAGTCTTCCTGGTGCATCACTGTTGTTTCAAATGGCTTCCTTACATTGGAGTCTCTCAAGATTTCCACCCAGTCTTGTGGCAAATACACGGTTGCTCTTTTCTCTCTTTTCTCGATTTGTGCAAAATCTCGATCATTTTCTAAATATGTGTCCTCGTTCTAGATACTTGTGATCGATTCATATACTCTATTTTGGTGCATTTCATTATAAAAACCAATTATTGTGAGATTTTTGTTTGGCCGCAGCATCCATCAGAATAACTCACAAGTGACCTGTAAAGGAAAAAAAAATATTGGCAGGTTTACTCTAGTGGTTTTATCAACTGAGCTGATAATAAAAATTGGCCACTGCAAATGGCTTTAGTTTGGTAAGTCCAATTTTGGTGTACCACACCACAAGAATTTCTTTAAAAACTAAGCCCCCTATACTCTACTAGTCACATTTCTTAGCTTAGGCAGCTTAGCCCGATCATGTTCTGAGAATGTTCTCAAACTCACGGCTTGTCAACTGTTTACAAAAAATTCATAATTATATAGTTTACACATCTCTTAATGAAATTAAGCGTGCTTATGAGAGTAAAATCCCAGGTAATGTCGCCAATTCTCCGCTTGCACAGCTTCGAACTCACTACAAATTCCGTATTTTTAACAACCCATAGCATGAACTTCTCGAAAAAACAATTACAATTAATAATTTTCTTTAATCACCTCTGGGACCAGGGTAGTTGCCTCCTTGTCTGCCCAAGGCTAACGGTTTTTTTTGTTAGAGTGTACAGCAACACACAACTAACCTTGCTCCTGATTTGAATTCGCTGAAGAATTTATGACGCAACTTCCGATGAACCATGCTTTGCCGTTGTCTCGCTCCATAAAAACATATACCCTTGCTCATTAATGCAGTCGTGAATGCCTAAATTGTATGTCCATAGCTGTCTCAAATAGAACATGTCATTATGATGAAGATGTAGCGTGGGCAGATTTTGCTGAAAGTCGAAAGTTACCATGTCAATCACACCTTTTGAGGTCCAAGGGTGCGGGTCTTGCCATTCCAGCTTTTTTGAGTGCGCTCCTTATCCCTCCTCTTGGATTCACATCCATTTTCCCCTTTTTCTTGGAGTTCTCAATGCTCTTCAAGCAGGTGGTTCATCTTGTCCTCCCCACCACAGGACAACAATGTCATGTGTAGAGCTTCACACCTGGCACACATATCTGTTTGTGGTAAACCAAAACTAAGGTTAAACTCCGTGTTGAAGATATTCCTGTGGGTATACAGTGATATCTTTGGTTCTTTGGGATGGGGGCGGGAAAATGGTTCTCTTGTCTGGACTTGAAAAGCAGGGAAAGGATGCACTGAGTATCTAAAGTTGATAATCCGGGACAAAAGATCTGAGACATTTCACCAAAGCAAATGCTGTCCATAAAGCGTTATTCTGAACTTTGAAACATGCTCTGTGGACACTGTCACGTGATTACAACATGGGAAAGGGGGGGCACGAAATGAAACATGGGGAGTGGAGATCAGATAATTCCCAGGTTAAACGAAAATTTTCTGGGGAGTGTCTCAACCACTTTTGTTGCTGTTTATAGCTTTAAGGTGGAAGGCAACTTAAATCCATACAGAACTTTACTTGTGCACTTCATGAAGTTAATTGCTCCAAGTGTAATAAGGCAGATTTGAAGTGCAATAACAAACACCAATATTGAATCGAGCAAACAAAAGCTTCCTTTGTCCTTAGCCATTTATGTTAGTGTATTTAAATTATTGTATCCATTTCGAAAGGGTAAGTAAAATGCGATAAACAGCTTTATTATTCAACTTTCATACACTGTTTGAATTCCGATTTTCTGATTAGTTGATTTGTACCTCGTGATACTGGGTTGTGACGAAACAAGCTCCTTGATGTCATTATCATGGTGTAATATCCGTGGTGTAAATTCATTACACCACTGTTAATACACCATGGATACGGCCGACTCAAAGTTTGACGAATTTTGTTTGCAGTGTATTCAATTTGAATAATAAAAATGTTAACGCACTCATTGCTCGTGAATTATCGGGATTTTCCTGCACTCGTTCACTAACAATGAACACGAAGTTTTCTATACTCAAGTCATCCAAGCAGTAATCTCTTGACTCTTTTGTTCTCAAAATGTGAAGGACAATTTGCACCCAGAATAAGTTACTGTGTAGCTTATACAACATGTATTTGTGCTTTTGTTTCAGTTTTGGTAGAAATTACCTGGTTATTTGTAAAACTGTACTGTAGTTACAGTATTCAGGACTACTGTTCTTGTTCATCAAAAAATGTGATGCAATGCCTCCTGGAGTAATGAAATAATCAAGTTTTTTTTCACAATTGTCTCAATTGCTGTACTAAATAATTTGGGTGGCACTAACAATAATCATCATAGACCCTAAGATGTTTTCCCCAGAATAATTTTGGAGTAGTCTTAATATACTTGTGGCTAAGACAAGTTATTACTATTGGTTTTGATAACTACTGGCAAAAGGGTTAGGTCTCTGCAATTTCCATATGTAAATTACCAAAAATTTAGACCCCCTGTGGTCTGGCCTCTGGTAAGCAACCACCTCCCTTAAGAGTCATTGCTGAGAAAACCAGGCAGGTGGTCAAAGATCAGGGTCAGCCAAATTATTCCATACTAACATCATAGATAATTTAGGTTGACTAACGAGTAATATACTAAAGTTTGCTCTTCAAGTGTTCTGGTATAGGAGATACGAGATCCACTCTCCATCACCCCCTTAGGTCCTAGTTTTTCTGGTAAATTTGACCCAAATTTGATGGCCAGCAAAAACTGTCAATTTTGGCGGACGAAGTTCTTGTTTTGTAACTGATATAAATGAGCATAGAACTTGTTATTTAAAGCCAGAAATGTACGAAAGAAGCACAAGTCAGTCTACACCATTTAGTTTTGAAATACCTATATTTCGTATCTGCTGATGAGCAAGAAATTAGCCATTTTCGACTTCCCGCAGAACACATAACTAAGACTTCATCAAAAATCGGATGCCCAAACCAAACACTCTTACCTTCCCTCTATCACAAGCACCAATAATCTTTTTGGGCCATTCAAACAACACGGTGCTACATCACCTCCATTTCTCCTACCACTTGATGTCATATACAGCACATCACGACGCGAGCAAAGTGCTATTTGAGCCACTCCTGAATTTCACATTGGGTTGGTCCGAAGTCAAATACATAGAGTTGATCAAATTAGTCCCATAAAAATTCAAATCCCTTCTCTTTCGAATTTAACGGAAAGAAAATTAAAAAAATCACGAAAGTAAACACGCGAGGCCATGTTGAATTCGTTGACTTGGGATAGACTGGGAACTAATTGACTGGTGGTGGAGAGAAGGGGTGACCATAGATGATTTCATAAGTGAGTGAGCTTTTTTATTGAAGGAAGGCTGGTCTAGGCTCATGCCGTGAGAGGCAATAAATAACGAACTTCTAGGAATAAAGAGACGAACGTTGCTTAATTTTAAATGGCCAACTTGTCGATAAGGTTGCTGGGCAGCGAAATTGTTTTGACCTTTAATTTGAGTTTTGTGGCCTTTGAATAGCCGACGTAACCAGGTCAAGCAATCTCATATCCTCGTCGGGATTGAAACGAATCAATGAGCCTAAAACACAATAGTAATTTTGAGAACAGTACCGTAGCCCACTTTGAAGTCTTGCTTGTAGATTCACTTGAAGAAACCCTATTTTGTTTTGTTTTTTTTTCAATACAGGGAGAAAAAAATTTGGAGAAACAACGTCAGATTATATTATGTCGTTAGAGCGTATACATGTACGAAAGATTTTGTGACAATTTTGTTCTTACCATTGTTACATTTATTACGTGACATAGATCTTCGCTCCATCCTTTTGCGACAATATTTACATTGCAGTCAGAAGCATAATGTAAAATGCAAAATGAGCTGCTCATTTTCAACTGATGACAGTGTGTGAGGTCCAACACCATACGCGCCAAATGAGCTTCATGTTATTCCTCTAAAATCATGCAGAAAGGATTTAACACATTATTTAACTAATCTGGGTGTCAGTGGAAGTCGAGGCTTCAGGACATGGATTAACGAAGCTGATGTTATTCTCAATCACGCCAATTGCATTCACTGTCAGAGGAACACAAGGAAAGGATTACCGTATGTCCAAAGCACAGATATGAATTAACAACACATTACCAGAAGTTAAAATC
>JAHPZR010029271.1:0-29696 GCA_019787425.1 Platygyra sinensis | reverse complement strand
ATAACTGACTATTTCGTTGAAAATATCAAGCAATTATACATAGTTGCCAATAAACTTAGCATGAATGCAACAGAATCAATGTACTGATGTTTCAGTTTGTTTTGCCGACAATTTCAACATATCTTTTTATCCTTTTTTAATGTATTGTTCAGAATTAATTTAGGAGTTTTAATTTAAAGTTTATTGTTCCTGAAAAGACGAACTTCGAGGGTTCAATAAAGTGTGTATGTATTTTTAAAAAAATCCTAATAAAAAAAGATTAATAGATGACAAGATTTACCAAAAACGAGGTGAACCGTGCTAGAACGAATTCGAACTTGAATCAAATGAAATGTGTACTCACCACTGGTTTCTTTCACAGTGCGAAGGACGAAAACTACAGAAGCTTGTAACAGTTCTTCAGATCAAAAAACACCAAAATACTGAACTATAAAACGGGTGACTTTCTAAAAAGAACAAAGTCCACATCCTTCATTGTTACATAAATTATTACTTCAGCGCATAATAAACCAGGTAATTTGATGAGTTTATATCCTTTAGTAGGGGAACTGTAATTGCACTCACACTCCCCACTCAGTTCATGTACAGTTTATGTTGGAAGATAAAAAAAAAATAGTTTACGGTAGTTCTTTAGTTCAAAACTCAAGTCAAGCTTACTGTACTTACCGTTCTCCAGGGATTCAAATGAGAATGAAAGCCAAATTCTAGGCTCTGGCAGCTAAAACAACGTCCCCTTCAAATAACAATGACGCAAGAATTGCCACTGGACTTTCGGACCATGGGATACGCTTTCAGTTTCGATAGTTCGCGGAGTCTATCTTATGCATCTATACAAGCAACTGAAAACTATTTCGAATAAGCGAGATTCAGCAATAAGTTGTTTGACGTTTCCAACCAGCGGTGGCTGTATTGCTGCCATCGGTAATTCCATATAAGCCTGTCCACCTCAATCACTTATTGTGAGACATTTGGCGAAACCTGATATTTTTGCTTATAACAGCACCTACCATCTGTCATTTTCGGCATATTTCAGTTTTTTCTCGTGTTTCAGTTTTTATTCACAATTTAAGGCACAATTACACAGTGTTGGTCCATGTTTGTTTTCTAAATATATACCGTACATACATGTGTGACTGAAGCTGGGATGAGGGAGGGGAGGGGGCTTACAATACAAGCGAGCAACAGATATTTGTAGGGGGTCTCGATATATTTTGTTAAATTATGTTATTTTTTTTTTTTTGGCATAAAATTGGGGGGGGGGGGGGGGGGAAGGGCGGTTCCTCCGTCCCTTTGAAAGTGTAAACGTACCGTTTTAAAATCTTCCCTAATTCCGTCTTTGTTGCTGGAGGCTAATAGAAATGTGCGGTGAGATATCGGGTGAAACAACACAGGAGTTTCACTCTATATTGAACGAAGTCTCTCCTAATTTGATCAAACAACGATGGCCCAAAAGCAAAAGTATTTACGATGAAGTCTCTCCTACAAAATTGTCGGCTCACTTGAAGCGTATAAAAACGTAGTTCGCAATTTTCTTCCAAAATCGGACATCGAAAATCTTATCCTCCCTCACCTCCAATAAAAGTTTACGTGCTTAACTTATTTCAGCTTGATTTGTAACTTTGAAACAGGAGCAATTAAAACGCGCACCAAAGTTCTTGAAATTTAATTGACACGTCCCTGAAGAGAGAGCTAAAATTTGACAAAGTCAAGAAAGGTCTCATCAGAAAGGTCCCTGATGAATCCCTTGGCCGGGACGAAACGAGCTGCGTAAAGCTAGCCGCAAAAGGAGAAGGATCAGGAGAGCCATTTTCTCTTGGGAATCTTATCAGTCGCTCAAATACCCTACCCTACCTCCCAGGAAAGAAAATCACAGTCGACGATTGCAAGGGACTGGACACGAGGCAAAGCTCACTGCGTTACGTGAGGAGAAACATGGCGGACGCTTACGAAGGAGTTAGTCGTGGTTCTTTGAAACTAAAAGGAGTAGCAGATGGAGGCGTAAAGAAGTGAGAATTTTCTTAAATGTAGCTTGTTGCCGACTTTTTATTTGTGAAAATGAATATTATTCCATGGGAAATCGATTAATTGAACAAGTTTTCACGTGCTGGCCGGATCGAACACGTACACCGAGCTTTTTGACTTGCAGTTTGAGTCAGTTAGCGAATTTCTTGATAAAAAAAAGAGTCGAATTTTTCATAGTATTCCGAAGTTTAAATCCAGTTGCTATGAAAATCTGAGGCAGCTTACAAAACTGGAATTAAATCGTGACAAAGTTCACATTATATTAGCTTGTCGTCAAAGAAGTAGACCGATCGCGAGGTACACTGTAAGCTTATTGGTTTCTAAAGAAACTGTACGTGGGGCTGCATTTCTCCGGGAGCAGAGGTCCCTAGCAAGATCGAAGGGATCTCTGCTCGCAGGGTAGGTCAGCATCGGAAGGCAAGTGAAACGCTAAGTTATTTATCAGCTTAAGTTTTTGTTATGTCACCTATTGTCATTAATGTGCCAACCAGAGGTTTATTGGCTGTTGAAACAATGCATGCTATTGTTCAGTGGCTGGCAAATTTGAATATCAAAAGAAATATGACGTCAATGTTTGTAAACAAGAAACATCGCTATACATTTAGTGAGTTATAATTATTATCGGTGAATTAACCCTGTTGTGAGTTAGTGAAGCTGACGTTTCAAGT
This sequence comes from Platygyra sinensis, assembly GCA_019787425.1. Taxonomy (NCBI): domain Eukaryota; kingdom Metazoa; phylum Cnidaria; class Anthozoa; order Scleractinia; family Merulinidae; genus Platygyra; species Platygyra sinensis. The sequence continues at coordinate 27,006 of JAHPZR010029271.1, read as the reverse complement.
TTTTAATTTTAATCACAGCATTAACCCTTCATCACCTTGCTCAGGACGTAACTTGTCGATAATTTTGACAGTCAATTTTGATCTATTTCAATTGACAAGTATTGGACTGGCACAACAACCACAGACGCAAGGAGAAGCAAGGGGCATACAAACCCAGCAAATTTAGCCAACCTAAAGGAGAGGGAGAAGAGCCATGGCAGTTTGCCATGGCTCTTCTGTTGAACTAATTAAAGGGACATTGTCACGCTATTTGGCAACTTTATAAAAAGCTAGAAGGTGTCTTCGCATCAATTGAATTCCAAAACCAATGATCTAGTTGTTATTAAAGACTATTTGAAAGTACTGTAACCTGTTGCCTGCCGTTACAGATGGCGTGGATGGAAATGGATTGAGATTTGATGCTACGGGTTCCAAAAATCCACAAGAAATTTATTATGGTTAGCCCTGTCTGGTAAAATTCATTTGATATCTTCGTTGTAGCTTTACAGAAGCATTTTTTTATGATTAAAGCCTTAAAGTAATGATTTTAGCACAGAATCGACCTAAAACAGCAAAATCCTCGTGACAATGCCCCTTTAAGGTAATTCCCCTGAAATAAAACTGACAATAGATTTTCGTTCAAACTTTGCCCACTGAATATTTATCATACTTCAATTTTGAAATAAAAAAGGGGGGTGCCCATACTCATTAAGGAGCACTGGGGCATTGAAAAATGACCCATTTTGGCATTATTTAACGCTTATTACGAGAACGACTGAGACCCATGAGAACACGCATTAAACTGGAGTCAATGCGTTGTATCGGACACAAATAAACTTTTTAAGTTTGATTTAGACAGAAAGGTGAATCCTTGATTAAAATTTCAACCAAATTTCTTGACATGCTTACCATAGTGCAAAATAGAAAAGACCACAGTTTACTTGCTATTTTCGCTATTTATTCAATTTTCAGCAATAGAAATCAGATCAGTCTTTCCTCAAGCAAAGCTTGTGATAAGTTGATTAGAATGACTGGAAAAAAAATTGGGGTGCCCATGCTCGTTGGTGAGCTATAGCCATTTTTCAACTGAAAGAGCTCAATATCAAGGCAAATCCGCCATGTTTTCAGTGTGCACGTGCACGAGAGTGCGCTAAATGACGCCATAAATTATGCGCAGAAAGGATGCGCAGTGCAATTGTGAGGAATAACCTTAAAACACTGATGAAAATAAATTGTCAATAACTTTGCTGACCACGATGTTCCCACATCCTTCTTCCTGACTCGCAGGAAGAATACTAAAAACAATAAGCTGGTTTGAGTTATGTTACAAGGGCCAATTTAGCTCAGCAGAGCTCAGCACTGTTAATTGATAAATTATTTCTAATTCTCAAGGTACAGTACTTTAACCCTGACTTATAGATTTTACTCTGTCTAATGCCAGACGATTTTACTTGTCAAAGGGAGGCCCCTCGGGCACTAAAGGGTTAAAAAACTATCTCCTTTAACCCTTTAATGCCCAATAGTGACTTACAGATTTTACTCTGTCTAACGCCAGACAATTTTACTTGTCAAAGGGAGGCCCCTTGGGCACTAAAGGGTTATAGAAATCGATTCTGTAATGAATAACAGACCACTTAGTTTTTTTAATGGTTGTTTATTCAACTTAGGGATTTACTTACGAGCTGTTTACACTTCTATAATTTTGTGGCGTATTGAAAAATGTGGCTGCATTTTTGTCAATAAAATAGATAACAGTTGAAAATCTTGTGATTATCGACTTTTATCAACAAATTAAGCTTGTTGATTGACTATTATTGACAAATACATGTATCAAGTAATATTGACTTACCGGCTACATTTTTGACTACCAACTTTGATTGACAAGTTACATGTACGCCTTGCTTTGCTCTGACAAAGAAGTAAGGCTCAAAATGTTAGCCACCTTTACTAACTTTTGCTACACATAGATTAGTGTGTCAAAGACATATGGTAGTATCTTTAGAAATTCTGTTGGCTGGTTTATATGAGGCTTACAATTATACATGTGCATAATTAAAGGATTACAGAGGATGCATCGATTCTCTGTGACTCTGAGTTTTGTGTGCTTAGGCGTGAAACTCAGAGTCGCAGAGAATCAATGCGTCCTCTTTAATCCTCCATCTAGTTATGTATACTTGGCTGACTGCTACCACAGCATTGAGCACTATACCAAGGTAGACTCTACCTCCACATGTACATACAGTAATTGTATATTTCCCAAACATGTTTTTGTCAAGCTTACACTGTAAGTGTTACTTCTCTTCAAATAAAGTACCCTCTGTTGCAGTCCCCTTCCCAAAAGAAAAGGAAATTTGCAGAGAGCCTCTGTATACTGTGTATATTGTATATTGTATACTGTATATTGTGTTCCTTGGTGTTTTATCCTCAGAGAAAGAATGGCAGGTTATATAATTTATTATGGAGATCTTTCAATCATGATTTGATTTGACCATCCATCCACTGGACCTTTGAAGGGGTTGGTGGGTGACTTGATTGGTATAGGCAACTGGATTTTTTTTAACCCTTTCATGCTCCAGGAAGGAATTTTTCTCAGAGACCTATGTTTGCTTTCAGGATATATTTTAGTTGTCTAGTTGGACATAATTGGACACTCCCCTTTGGGCTTTTCAGACCAATTTTTACAATTTTTCCTGTTGGGTGAGATCTGACGTCAGCTTATATAAGGCGCCCCAGGCTGCTGCTATCAGTCCATTTTTTATCTCACCCACCCACCCGACCCATACATGGAGAGATAAACCACCACTCTGGGAACTACGTCCCCTACACTTTTCGACAAGTGCGTGGGTTCGTTAAAGTCCCCTACTAACCATGTAACACTGAAGATGCAGGAGAAGGGGCCTACGGTTTAAAGTCCTTATCTGAGAAGACTTGAATGTCTAACCATTTGAAGATATAATTGCAAACTAAGGCAGCACATTCTCCTCAGTTATTTTAAGACCCTGAGTGTTGGTCCGGACTGGGGCTTGAACCCTTGACCTCCCGCACAGCAGACTGATGCCTTACCAACTGAGCTAACCAGGTGGCGGTTTTCTTTTAATTTTTGCTTTTCATGTAATATTTTGTTTTAAAATCACCTTCCAAATGAGGCTTTTCAGGAGAAATTTTTTAAACAAAATGTCAACATTTTATATTAATTTTTATATACATAAACAACTAAGCATGCTTTTCAACCTTTTAAGGAAAAAAAAGAAAAACAAGGCAAAGAAAGTGCTTGAAGACGTCTCTCACAGCATATCCAAGGGTGGAAGTGATGAAAGTCAGAAACAGGTTGTGGTGGAGGACACACGGACACCAGCTCAAATTGCTTATGATAAAATTCAAGAGAAACGGGTATGTACAAATGTGTAAGTAGACTTGTTTTAATTAATGCATGTAAATGCTTTTAAGAGGCTGTTGGTAGGTATGGTGGCCTTATGGTTAGTACACTGGATTACAGATCAAATGGTCTAGTTTTTAGCCCTTAGTGGAGCCATTTCAGGCAAAAGATACTTTATTACAGGTATTTGTGTCTCTCCTCCCAGGCTGAGGTGTATTAGTTAAGAAGTAGAAAACATGTACCGTGTTTCTATCCAGTTTTAGAAACATGAGTGGAAGGTTGGGAGAACGAGAAATGCTATGGAAACACGAGCCGAACACAGCTCTTTCGAGTTCTCCCAAACTTTCACGAGTGTTTCTATTTAACAGTTAGGTTGAGCTCAAGATTTCTATCACGTGATAGTTGAGGGGGAGGCAGCCTGAGTCAACTGTCGCGCGATAGAAATGTAGAGCGAATAATCTAATTGTTTTAGTATAAATCTACTAGTCGTTCAAAACTTAATCTAAATCCTCTTCTCAGCACTTCGAAAATGCCAAGAAACGGCCGTCACTTTGTTAACAAGGGCACACCGTTACGCTACTCACTATCTATCACAGAATAGATAGTAAGTAGCGTAGCCAATCAGAGAATGGCACTCTTGATAGAACACTAGTAGATTTATATTAAAACTTGATAGAAACACGGAGCACAATCATGTTTTCTATCTCTTTAAGAAAACAAAAACAAAAATGCGACAACAAAAAAGGAAAACAACTTGTTAACTTTGATTATCAAACTGTAAATTCTCTTTGCTTGTGCCATCATTACATCAACAGCCCATAATAAATTCATGTCTCCATCAAGTTATAGAAGCACGATTTTTAACCAATCAGCGTGCATATTTTCTTAAGGCTGTTTTCTAAATATTGTTAGTATAACAATTATTCCATGAGCCCGCGTTGGATATGAAGTGATAAAATAACCAACGAGCGCGTAGCGCGAGTTGGTTATAATCACTTCATATCCAACATGGGCGAATGGAATAATTGTTTTAGTAAATTCTCAAACCGGGTTTTGCTGCTGAATTTTTTCCCCACAATTTTACAAAGCGAAAAATTTTAAACTTGGCGCACTATTTTCCATAATGACGTAAAACCCTGGCTATTGGCTCATAGTCGGAGTTTTTTTGCCAATCAAAAAGCTAGAAATTCAATAGTCGGAGCTGAGAATTTACTAAATAATTATTAACTAATGCTTGGGGCTCATCCTACAATGCCCTAGCATCCCAGCAAGTCTTACATGTTTGAACTTAGTCAGTTGTCTATCAGGGTGGCACTTACCCCTAGTGCTTTCAGTAGTGTGACTGAAATGGCCAGATTAAGTATCTCTACTTCCCTCTGGATTGGATTCTAGTCCATTGAAGGGTATTACCTCCCAGTAGTATATTTTTCAGCAGCCATTATTTTATACTTTGGGGTGGGAAGAGTATTGCATGAGTGTGAAGTGTCTTGCCATTAATGTAAGTATGTCCGTGCACTATACTGTCTGTAAACATGTCTGTTGCGCAAGTCAAGTCGCTGATTGTATATTCAAATTACTTGATGGAATGGGTCACTGCAATTCTTGTAAAGTCTTCCAGTAAAGCCATGAACACCAGGGAAAATTTCTGGAATGTTTTTGCAATCTTTTGGATGGATTAGTCACAAGTTGACACAAAACAGTGAGCTGGCTTTCCCTTCCACCAGAACCCATTCTGTCGTTAAAAGTGGTACTATGACGAAAATCGCATCTTTCTTATGGAAGCCATTTTAAAACATAAACAAGTAGCCTGCATGGCAAGAAAAATACCGTTTTCTACATTGTATTTTCAAATATCTCTTTTCATTCCAGAGATATTCAAGTTTTTGAAATATGCAAATTAGCCAAGTAATTTTGTCATACACTCAACCAAAGTTTGATCAAATATGATGAAAAAAGATACAGTATCTCAGTCAATTTGTAATCAGAAATGTTTGATTCTTTGCAGTAAGATTCTACTAAATGTGCTCTGCAATTCAAGCTTTATAGTTTTGTTACCATGGCAACAAAGTGGGCACCAGACGTTCTCAATACTAAAGGTATTTCTGGCCACCTTTGGTTTGCCATTTTAATATTTGCAAATGGTGCCTCATATGTATGATCCAGCAGGCATACAAGTATGTTAGCTCGAGTTTGTCACCTCGTTTAAATTTTTCGAACTGAAAATCACTAACATATTGAAATGAAGTGGGTGGGGACTGGAAAAGAGTGAGTTGCCATGGGAACTGAATTTTTTTATAGCCGTAGGTGTGTTTCCAGTAGAAGTGTTAGCCTACCAAGTTTGAACGGTCTGTGCTGCAAATTTTCCAAGATACTGTTAGTGGCTCTATTTATATACTTGATGTGATATTGGGTTGAGTGTATGATGTCATCAGTCATCTCATTTGCATATCTCCAGATCTAATGCAGATATCTGCAAACGGTAACAGCGTTTTCATTCTTTCATGGAATTCTACATGTATGTGATACACCTAGAAAATCAAGAGGTAAAAATTTCATCATAGTATCACTTTTCAAAACTTGTGTTTCACATGCAGAAACATTCAGGCGGAGCTGTCAAAACTTGACATGTTCATGCTCTAAACATTAATTGGTTCAACCACTTCCCCTGAGGCACCTGTAGCCCTGTTCTTCACACCTGTAGCAAACTTGTCACTTGGTATCTTACACAAACCAGGGAGCCGTGTTTCAATCAGTTGGCAAATATGAGAAGGAAAGACAACATCTGGAAAAGTCACTGGCAATCCAGAAAGAAATTGGAGACAGAAATGGAGAAGCTTCCTCTTATGCAAACCTTGGAGCTGTGTTTCAATCGGTTGGCAAATATGTGAAGGCTAAAGAACATCTAGAAAAATCAAAGTTTGGAATCCACAAAGAATTTGAAGGCAGAAATGGAGAAGCTGTGGCATACAAAAACCTTGGAGCTGTGTATGTATCAGTTGGCGAATATGACAAGGTTAGAGAGCATCTTGAGAAATCACTTGCGATCCACAAAGAAAGCTACCTATTAACATGTTTGTTATATGGGTGTGAAGAACAAGACTACAGGTGACTCAAAACTAAATGACAACTCTGCCTGTAGACATGAAGCTTTTTTCTCTTTTACAGCCAAACCTCAAAAGTCTGTCAGTGTAAATGTTTACTTATAATTTCTCTGTGTCAGATAAATCCTTACATGTGACTATTTGAATGATAGCTAGCTACTTGAATATACTGCAGGCTTTTTGCAAAATGATGATTAATTAAACATAATAATGTGTATTTTTTCTGCATCTAAGAACTTGCAGTAACTTATCTTTTTCTCATTCAGGCAGCAGAAAGGATTTTAAAGAAGGCAGAAAAAACCCACAAACAGAGAGTTGAGGTACTTAATATTAACTAAAAAGACAGACGGCTGAGTGTTATTGGATGATCCTGATAGTTATAAATTTAATAACAGTTTTATTCCAACTAAAATGGCAAAAAACATTCTTTTTTAAATGAAAAGTACAGTCACATTTTTTTCTCTTCAATCAAGAGTAATTTTGATGTAACATTTGAAGGTGGTTAGAAAAAGAAGACATAATTATCTCCTCAGGATGACTTGTAACTTACATGTGTATCTTCAGGTCTTGGGCAGGCACTAACATCACACATGTAAATTTCTTATGTTACTTAGTTGTTCACAATATGCTGTTTCTGTTTTTGTTAATCAAAACCCACTCCATGTCTGTGGTTGAACTGAAAAGGTGGCCAAACAATAATTTTCTGGTTTATGACTCTAGTTTTCAAGTTTCAAGTTTCAGATGATTTGCCTTTTTAGTTAATATTAATAATTATTAATTATTACAAGTGGCAATGTATGGCGAGGTGACCTCTAGAAACCACCAGGCTTATAGTTGAGGCCACCTTGTACATAAACAATACAGTTACATCAATATTGCTGCAGTGTGCGGCTTTGCCATTTCAGAAATTATTTTACTAAGAACTCCAGCAGATTTTTCTTAAAGTTGGGAAAACTTGACAAAGAAGTAATTTGGACAGGGAGGGAATTCCAGATCTTTGGACCTGGGTAAAGGTCTGTGAATTTTTTCAGATTCTTTCGCAATGATGTATGGGATAGTTTTGGCTGTTCTGGTGTTATAGCCATGAGTTTGAATTGCAGGTTTTCACATGGCGTCACCACAATTCAAACTACAAAACTATTGATCCTCCTGGGATTTTACTTTCATGATGTTCAAGTCATAGAAGCTGAATATTCATTCAAAAATTTTTGCTCCAAATGGGTTCTTGGTTTTGTGATAGACTACAGCGTACGCTTGAATTTCTAAGATTTTGTGTGACGCAGCATTTACATGACGGGCAAGAGAACTGTTGTGTTGGTTAAAAAGTGACTTATTTTGGGGACTTTGGCTATCTGAACAGTTCTTGTATTGGAAAAAGTATAATTTTAATGTTTTGAGTTTCTCGAGGGGTAAATTCAGTAACACGCTTTGGTAACAAAACTCAGTGACAGATAATTCTATTAGTTTCCGGATTAGCACCAGTATGGCGTCTCCATCTATAAATTGGGGTAAAACGTTTCTCTGCATATCCTACATAAGAAAAAATTATTGTTGTGGCCTGAATCTTGGCTGGAATCTTTGTATATCTACCTTCTTTCTTTGCTCAAATTCTGGACTTTATCTATCGAACAGTTTTAATTTTAATTGGGATCTACTTTGAGTGGTGTGACACTAAAAACCAAAAATAATTACTGCAATGAAAATTTTGATCTCCTGGTGTTTTCTTTCCCTTTTTTTACAGAAATTCAATGAATACCTTGATGAACTCACAGAACATTATGACATTCCCAAAGTCAGCTGGACAAAGTGATTATCACCCTGGGGTCAATGTTGTCCCTTGGACGTTTATACAGTTTGACTGTGCAGCATTTAAGTTGTTTTAACATAGGAAAAATGATGTTTACATCTTATATACATGTATCAATACAGATTGTACATGAATTTTCTGGATTCATGACAACAAAACTGAAACTGCCAAATTGACAAAGTTTTTAAAATGTATATTTTGTTTTAACTTTTTGTTTAAACTGATAATAGGTATTGGTTATAAAAACTTGCTATAACAAGGGTCAACTGCACAAATTTAAATTGCTCACAGACATAAAGAATTGAAACCAGAGATTGCACTGGCACATCTTTTCCTGAATAAAACTTGTAAGTGAGTGAAGCAGTCCAGCAGGAAGGAGTATGGTGTGGAAAGTTCACCACTCGTGTGTGTGCTCCAAGACATAAACCTGTTCATAAGCTAGGAAGAGAGTGCTAAATCCAAACATGATACAATTTCCCAAGTGTACATCCATGTAAAATGTGTAATTCCAGAAAATATCCATACCTCCCCCATGGAAAGGATTTTTTCTAAGACCCCACCCACCCCTCTGGAAATTCCAGTTAAGCTGCATACATTTCTTTAAATTTTTGGCCTTAAAGAACCCCCACCCTGCAGGAAATTGCAATCCCTTCTGTGGGGGAGTATGGATATTTTCTGGAACTGCACAATATACATGAATGTATGAACATTAATGTTACTGTATTAATAATAATTTAATGTTACAGTAGGTCACATTTTTCATTGAACTGGTCAATGCTTGTGAGTGCTCTTGGTAACACTTCAGAAGCTGTCATGCTGACATTTAAATTTTCCTTGCTTGGCCCTCTAAGTTCACACATACTAAGTTAGGAGAATGTAATGATTGATGAGCCAAGCTGCCCTGTATAATCACTTAACACAAGCAACAGTACAGATTTACTTAGTTACAGACACCTAATCAACTGTCACGGATTGTATAGTTATATATTTTTGTTCCTTATTCGCACTATCCATATTAGATGAAAAACATCCTGTAAGTAAGTTAAACATGCTAAAATTCTCCTACATTTGTAATAAATAGATTCCATGTTTCTGTGTGTCTGTTCAGTATTAAGTCACACATGGTGTCAAATGTGGTATGAATAAAGGCATAAGCTGAGTTTGTCATTGATGTTCTTACCACATTTTGAAGTCTTCTGTGATCTATGACTGAACAGATGCATGGCAACATGGAACCTAGATGCTTGATTAATGATATAATAAAGAGACAGAAAAAAAATTCCCACTGACTTCATGTATTTGTCTGTCCTCCAATAGATAATAGCTAAGAACCAATCAAAGTGAAAAAATGACACATTGATATAAAAACTGATAAGAATGTTCACAGAACCAACATGAACTATTGATGTGACGGTGCGAGGAAAGATAATTTTTATAACCAAATAAACAAATGATGAAGTACACAGTTTTAGTCTAACTGTAATAATTTTTAAGGGAGCTTACTTAAATCAGAACAGCCACAGCAACATAAAAAAGGATCAAGAAGTTCAAAAGTTATGCACTTTTAAAAAAATTGTTCTATATTTTGGTCAAAGCCTGTGTCTTGGAGAACGTGAACCACATCTACCAGTTTTGGGTATTGTTTGGTGACATTGAATTCTACCTAAAAATACATTAAGTACTCAGCTCTTCTTAAAAGCCCTGCTGTTTCACAGCTAACTCATCAAGTGCATCATTCATAGAAATCTCAACTCTTGCTTCACTTCCAAAATTCTTCAGCCCAGACAGAAATCCCTTTGGGGGCTCACAACGTTCGAATTTAACATCTTTGCCAAATCTGTTACGACATAGTGCTTTCATATCCGAGCAAATACCATCAGCTAATCCAATTGAGACTGGATCCCCACCAATAAAATAATCACCAGTGAACACTGTCTTGTGATTGACATCAATGGTTGGTCTTCTTTCTTTCACCATGTTTATGAAGTTGAGATGGATTTGGTTCAGTATGTTCTGCAGAAAATCAACATCCTGTTGTTTCTGAGGTTTGAATGGGTCATTACGGACCTTATTTCTCCTGCAGTGACGAGTCGCCATTCCAGACCTAAAGAAAGTACATGTACTAGTAAAGATGATTGTTGAGTGTTTTGGAGGGCTAGTCTGTGTTATTAATTACATGTACATGCAGGCCAAGAAGTCCCACAGGCACCTGGGTTTGTCTGTTGTGAAAAACGTGTGTAGTAGAGATGCGCAATGCAATACTATGGAATCATCTTAACTTGGCATGAGCTCGTCATGTAATCTTGCTCCTTGAGGGAAAGACTGCATGACAAGCCCAAAAAATATCTGCATTGGAGGCTAGTGTTCTCTTAGATCAAAGCATTTAAGGAAATGTATCAAGCTTCATTTAGAATTTCTGGAGGGGTGGGAGGGTCTTGAAAATTCCTTTTCATGGGGGAGGTATGGGTACTACAAAATGAAAAAATATTAAGCCAAGTATAAATAGCAAAATGGAAATTCTCTTTAACTGGCAACCACTGGGGGAGGGAAGGGGGCATGGAGAAAGAGCAAAGAGTGGTGGAAAGGAGATCGCTAGAGGCAGGACAAATTTTCTCTGCAGAAATGCGGCTGGCGCATGGGATCTGTACCAGCGGGTCTAAAACACAGGTCACGGGTCATTGTTTCACCAATACTGGAACAACCCTAACCCCTTCCTAATGCTAAACTTAGGCCTAAGTACTACACTAAGACAACTTTTTAGGCCTAAATACTACACTAAGGCAATGTTTAGTAAAGGTTTAGGGTTGTTCCAGTATTGGTGAAACAATGACCCGTGTTTTGTGACCTGTGTTTTAGGGGGTGTTTACATGAGAAAACTCGCACCGGCACGAGTTTCACACTGGAATGACTTTTTGATTTCGTATCGCGTTTACATGATGACTGGGTCATTTCATATCTTGCTATTTAACGGTACATTTCATGATGATAAAGTACACGTTTGCTTCAAAATGGCAAACATTAAGCATGCGCTACCTGTTCCAGTCTACCGGCAGACCGATTTCACACCGAAATGGGTGGTCGTTTCGCGTTTACATGATACCGTTGCGAGATTTCGTACCCGAGTGAAATTCTCCCCCCGGTGCGAGAACCGGCGTGAACTCACGCCGGGGTGACTCGCGCCGGCATAACATTTTGTGGTGGTATCATGTAAAGAGGGGGGTGAATAGGGGTATGTAAATCTGCCGATCCGCTAAAATTAATGGCTGAATACGTTGATCCGCTCAAAAAGTCTACTAAAGCCGAATCCACAAATGCGCGGACCGTGATCGTGTCCCTTAATTTCGAGAATTTGGAACACGAATATTTCGCGAGCATTAATTTTCGCGATTTTACAAAAAATGATAAATTTAGGGCATTTAATTTCGCAAAAATTGACAGCCTTAGAAAACCGTTTTTTATTGAATGATTACTTAAATAAAGAAGTTTGGAAACTGATCCTTAGGGAACGTTTGAACCTTTCCCACGAAAGAAAGAACCTCTTTCATGATCGCCATAACTGCTTATATAAGCGCCTTCCTGGACGGCTTGCTGACTCAGTCATTGGTCACTTATCCAGAGAGATCTCTAGGCCTATGCGTTTTTTTCTTTTAAGAGGAGGGGTTGCTTCCCGAGGGTTGCTTTCGCTGAAGTCATAAATACAACGCACAGAAGATCACCACTTGTACATGGAGAACTTGAAATTCCAGTTAAAGTTGTGATTGAAATCAAAGCCACAGAAAAGAACAGACTGATAATTGACAAATACAAAGAGCTTGTATTGGCTAATTCAGTATAAAGAGCCTGACCTAAATGGACATTTTGATGACTACACGAAAGATGTTTTAAAAGAGCTACATGTACAAGAAGAAGAAATGGGTGGTTCGGATGAAGAAAGTGCTGAAGTAGAAGATAAATATACTAATGACAAAATGATGTAGCTATGAAGACCACTCTAAATGCAGTTAATAATTGATTAAAGCAATTACAGAAGTGTATAAAATTTCGTGTGTTTAATTTTCGCGTATCCTTATTTTAGGGAGTCTTTAATTTAGCGATTTTTTACAAATCGCGAAATTAAAGCCTTGCGAAAATTAGTACAAATAAGGTACTTCAAACTACAAAGTTGAATCGTGAAACAAAACAATGTCAAATTGACAATTGGAGTAGAGAAATTGGAAACTTGAATGTTCAGTTGCAGATGTAGGTACAAATTGTAAAACTACTACATCGAATGCCAAAATTACAAGCAAAATTCAAAGTTGAATTTTGGCGGACATTGAACGCCATAACATCCGGCACATAAAATACGGTTTTCTAAGGCTGTCAATTTTTGCAAAATTAAATGCCCTAAATTTATCATATTTTTGTAAAATTGCAAAAATTAATGCTTGTGAAATATTGGTGTTCCAAATTCTCGAAATTAAGGGACACGATCACGGTCCGCGCATTTGTGGATTCGGCTTTAGTAGACTTTTTGAGCGGATCAACGTATTCAGCCATTAATTTTAGCGGATCGGCAGATTTACATACCCCTATTCACCCCCCTCTTTACATGATACCACCACAAAATGTTATGCCGGCGCGAGTCACCCCGGCGTGAGTTCACGCCGGTTCTCGCACCGGGGGGAGAATTTCACTCGGGTACGAAATCTCGCAACGGTATCATGTAAACGCGAAACGACCACCCATTTCGGTGTGAAATCGGTCTGCCGGTAGACTGGAACAGGTAGCGCATGCTTAATGTTTGCCATTTTGAAGCAAACGTGTACTTTATCATCATGAAATGTACCGTTAAATAGCAAGATATGAAATGACCCAGTCATCATGTAAACGCGATACGAAATCAAAAAGTCATTCCAGTGTGAAACTCGTGCCGGTGCGAGTTTTCTCATGTAAACACCCCCTAAAACACAGGTCACAAAACACGGGTCATTGTTTCACCAATACTGGAACAACCCTAAACCTTTACTAAACATTGCCTTAGTGTAGTATTTAGGCCTAAAAAGTTGTCTTAGTGTAGTACTTAGGCCTAAGTTTAGCATTAGGAAGGGGTTAGGGTTGTTCCAGTATTGGTGAAACAATGACCCGTGACCTGTGTTTTAGACCCGCTGGTACAGATCCCATGCGCCAGCCGCATTTCTGCAGAGAAAATTTGTCCTGCCTCTAGCGATCTCCTTTCCACCACTCTTTGCTCTTTCTCCATGCCCCCTTCCCTCCCCCAGTGGTTGCCAGTTAAAGAGAATTTCCATTTTGCTATTTATACTTGGCTTAATATTTTTTCATTTTGTAGTACCCATACCTCCCCCATGAAAAGGAATTTTCAAGACCCTCCCACCCCTCCAGAAATTCTAAATGAAGCTTGATACATTTCCTTAAATGCTTTGATCTAAGAGAACACTAGCCTCCAATGCAGATATTTTTTGGGCTTGTCATGCAGTCTTTCCCTCAAGGAGCAAGATTACATGACGAGCTCATGCCAAGTTAAGATGATTCCATAGTATTGCATTGCGCATCTCTACTACACACGTTTTTCACAACAGACAAACCCAGGTGCCTGTGGGACTTCTTGGCCTGCATGTACATGTAATTAATAACACAGACTAGCCCTCCAAAACACTCAACAATCATCTTTACTAGTACATGTACTTTCTTTAGGTCTGGAATGGCGACTCGTCACTGCAGGAGAAAATAAGGTCCGTAATGACCCATTCAAACCTCAGAAACAACAGGATGTTGATTTTCTGCAGAACATACTGAACCAAATCCATCTCAACTTCATAAACATGGTGAAAGAAAGAAGACCAACCATTGATGTCAATCACAAGACAGTGTTCACTGGTGATTATTTTATTGGTGGGGATCCAGTCTCAATTGGATTAGCTGATGGTATTTGCTCGGATATGAAAGCACTATGTCGTAACAGATTTGGCAAAGATGTTAAATTCGAACGTTGTGAGCCCCCAAAGGGATTTCTGTCTGGGCTGAAGAATTTTGGAAGTGAAGCAAGAGTTGAGATTTCTATGAATGATGCACTTGATGAGTTAGCTGTGAAACAGCAGGGCTTTTAAGAAGAGCTGAGTACTTAAATGTATTTTTAGGTAGAATTCAATGTCACCAAACAATACCCAAAACTGGTAGATGTGGTTCACGTTCTCCAAGACACAGGCTTTGACCAAAATATAGAACAATTTTTTAAAAGTGCATAACTTTTGAACTTCTTGATCCTTTTTTATGTTGCTGTGGCTGTTCTGATTTAAGTAAGCTCCCTTAAAAATTATTACAGTTAGACTAAAACTGTGTACTTCATCATTTGTTTATTTGGTTATAAAAATTATCTTTCCTCGCACCGTCACATCAATAGTTCATGTTGGTTCTGTGAACATTCTTATCAGTTTTTATATCAATGTGTCATTTTTTCACTTTGATTGGTTCTTAGCTATTATCTATTGGAGGACAGACAAATACATGAAGTCAGTGGGAATTTTTTTTCTGTCTCTTTATTATATCATTAATCAAGCATCTAGGTTCCATGTTGCCATGCATCTGTTCAGTCATAGATCACAGAAGACTTCAAAATGTGGTAAGAACATCAATGACAAACTCAGCTTATGCCTTTATTCATACCACATTTGACACCATGTGTGACTTAATACTGAACAGACACACAGAAACATGGAATCTATTTATTACAAATGTAGGAGAATTTTAGCATGTTTAACTTACTTACAGGATGTTTTTCATCTAATATGGATAGTGCGAATAAGGAACAAAAATATATAACTATACAATCCGTGACAGTTGATTAGGTGTCTGTAACTAAGTAAATCTGTACTGTTGCTTGTGTTAAGTGATTATACAGGGCAGCTTGGCTCATCAATCATTACATTCTCCTAACTTAGTATGTGTGAACTTAGAGGGCCAAGCAAGGAAAATTTAAATGTCAGCATGACAGCTTCTGAAGTGTTACCAAGAGCACTCACAAGCATTGACCAGTTCAATGAAAAATGTGACCTACTGTAACATTAAATTATTATTAATACAGTAACATTAATGTTCATACATTCATGTATATTGTGCAGTTCCAGAAAATATCCATACTCCCCCACAGAAGGGATTGCAATTTCCTGCAGGGTGGGGGTTCTTTAAGGCCAAAAAATTTAAAGAAATGTATGCAGCTTAACTGGAATTTCCAGAGGGGTGGGTGGGGTCTTAGAAAAAATCCTTTCCATGGGGGAGGTATGGATATTTTCTGGAATTACACATTTTACATGGATGTACACTTGGGAAATTGTATCATGTTTGGATTTAGCACTCTCTTCCTAGCTTATGAACAGGTTTATGTCTTGGAGCACACACACGAGTGGTGAACTTTCCACACCATACTCCTTCCTGCTGGACTGCTTCACTCACTTACAAGTTTTATTCAGGAAAAGATGTGCCAGTGCAATCTCTGGTTTCAATTCTTTATGTCTGTGAGCAATTTAAATTTGTGCAGTTGACCCTTGTTATAGCAAGTTTTTATAACCAATACCTATTATCAGTTTAAACAAAAAGTTAAAACAAAATATACATTTTAAAAACTTTGTCAATTTGGCAGTTTCAGTTTTGTTGTCATGAATCCAGAAAATTCATGTACAATCTGTATTGATACATGTATATAAGATGTAAACATCATTTTTCCTATGTTAAAACAACTTAAATGCTGCACAGTCAAACTGTATAAACGTCCAAGGGACAACATTGACCCCAGGGTGATAATCACTTTGTCCAGCTGACTTTGGGAATGTCATAATGTTCTGTGAGTTCATCAAGGTATTCATTGAATTTCTGTAAAAAAAGGGAAAGAAAACACCAGGAGATCAAAATTTTCATTGCAGTAATTATTTTTGGTTTTTAGTGTCACACCACTCAAAGTAGATCCCAATTAAAATTAAAACTGTTCGATAGATAAAGTCCAGAATTTGAGCAAAGAAAGAAGGTAGATATACAAAGATTCCAGCCAAGATTCAGGCCACAACAATAATTTTTTCTTATGTAGGATATGCAGAGAAACGTTTTACCCCAATTTATAGATGGAGACGCCATACTGGTGCTAATCCGGAAACTAATAGAATTATCTGTCACTGAGTTTTGTTACCAAAGCGTGTTACTGAATTTACCCCTCGAGAAACTCAAAACATTAAAATTATACTTTTTCCAATACAAGAACTGTTCAGATAGCCAAAGTCCCCAAAATAAGTCACTTTTTAACCAACACAACAGTTCTCTTGCCCGTCATGTAAATGCTGCGTCACACAAAATCTTAGAAATTCAAGCGTACGCTGTAGTCTATCACAAAACCAAGAACCCATTTGGAGCAAAAATTTTTGAATGAATATTCAGCTTCTATGACTTGAACATCATGAAAGTAAAATCCCAGGAGGATCAATAGTTTTGTAGTTTGAATTGTGGTGACGCCATGTGAAAACCTGCAATTCAAACTCATGGCTATAACACCAGAACAGCCAAAACTATCCCATACATCATTGCGAAAGAATCTGAAAAAATTCACAGACCTTTACCCAGGTCCAAAGATCTGGAATTCCCTCCCTGTCCAAATTACTTCTTTGTCAAGTTTTCCCAACTTTAAGAAAAATCTGCTGGAGTTCTTAGTAAAATAATTTCTGAAATGGCAAAGCCGCACACTGCAGCAATATTGATGTAACTGTATTGTTTATGTACAAGGTGGCCTCAACTATAAGCCTGGTGGTTTCTAGAGGTCACCTCGCCATACATTGCCACTTGTAATAATTAATAATTATTAATATTAACTAAAAAGGCAAATCATCTGAAACTTGAAACTTGAAAACTAGAGTCATAAACCAGAAAATTATTGTTTGGCCACCTTTTCAGTTCAACCACAGACATGGAGTGGGTTTTGATTAACAAAAACAGAAACAGCATATTGTGAACAACTAAGTAACATAAGAAATTTACATGTGTGATGTTAGTGCCTGCCCAAGACCTGAAGATACACATGTAAGTTACAAGTCATCCTGAGGAGATAATTATGTCTTCTTTTTCTAACCACCTTCAAATGTTACATCAAAATTACTCTTGATTGAAGAGAAAAAAATGTGACTGTACTTTTCATTTAAAAAAGAATGTTTTTTGCCATTTTAGTTGGAATAAAACTGTTATTAAATTTATAACTATCAGGATCATCCAATAACACTCAGCCGTCTGTCTTTTAGTTAATATTAAGTACCTCAACTCTCTGTTTGTGGGTTTTTTCTGCCTTCTTTAAAATCCTTTCTGCTGCCTGAATGAGAAAAAGATAAGTTACTGCAAGTTCTTAGATGCAGAAAAAATACACATTATTATGTTTAATTAATCATCATTTTGCAAAAAGCCTGCAGTATATTCAAGTAGCTAGCTATCATTCAAATAGTCACATGTAAGGATTTATCTGACACAGAGAAATTATAAGTAAACATTTACACTGACAGACTTTTGAGGTTTGGCTGTAAAAGAGAAAAAAGCTTCATGTCTACAGGCAGAGTTGTCATTTAGTTTTGAGTCACCTGTAGTCTTGTTCTTCACACCCATATAACAAACATGTTAATAGGTAGCTTTCTTTGTGGATCGCAAGTGATTTCTCAAGATGCTCTCTAACCTTGTCATATTCGCCAACTGATACATACACAGCTCCAAGGTTTTTGTATGCCACAGCTTCTCCATTTCTGCCTTCAAATTCTTTGTGGATTCCAAACTTTGATTTTTCTAGATGTTCTTTAGCCTTCACATATTTGCCAACCGATTGAAACACAGCTCCAAGGTTTGCATAAGAGGAAGCTTCTCCATTTCTGTCTCCAATTTCTTTCTGGATTGCCAGTGACTTTTCCAGATGTTGTCTTTCCTTCTCATATTTGCCAACTGATTGAAACACGGCTCCCTGGTTTGTGTAAGATACCAAGTGACAAGTTTGCTACAGGTGTGAAGAACAGGGCTACAGGTGCCTCAGGGGAAGTGGTTGAACCAATTAATGTTTAGAGCATGAACATGTCAAGTTTTGACAGCTCCGCCTGAATGTTTCTGCATGTGAAACACAAGTTTTGAAAAGTGATACTATGATGAAATTTTTACCTCTTGATTTTCTAGGTGTATCACATACATGTAGAATTCCATGAAAGAATGAAAACGCTGTTACCGTTTGCAGATATCTGCATTAGATCTGGAGATATGCAAATGAGATGACTGATGACATCATACACTCAACCCAATATCACATCAAGTATATAAATAGAGCCACTAACAGTATCTTGGAAAATTTGCAGCACAGACCGTTCAAACTTGGTAGGCTAACACTTCTACTGGAAACACACCTACGGCTATAAAAAAATTCAGTTCCCATGGCAACTCACTCTTTTCCAGTCCCCACCCACTTCATTTCAATATGTTAGTGATTTTCAGTTCGAAAAATTTAAACGAGGTGACAAACTCGAGCTAACATACTTGTATGCCTGCTGGATCATACATATGAGGCACCATTTGCAAATATTAAAATGGCAAACCAAAGGTGGCCAGAAATACCTTTAGTATTGAGAACGTCTGGTGCCCACTTTGTTGCCATGGTAACAAAACTATAAAGCTTGAATTGCAGAGCACATTTAGTAGAATCTTACTGCAAAGAATCAAACATTTCTGATTACAAATTGACTGAGATACTGTATCTTTTTTCATCATATTTGATCAAACTTTGGTTGAGTGTATGACAAAATTACTTGGCTAATTTGCATATTTCAAAAACTTGAATATCTCTGGAATGAAAAGAGATATTTGAAAATACAATGTAGAAAACGGTATTTTTCTTGCCATGCAGGCTACTTGTTTATGTTTTAAAATGGCTTCCATAAGAAAGATGCGATTTTCGTCATAGTACCACTTTTAACGACAGAATGGGTTCTGGTGGAAGGGAAAGCCAGCTCACTGTTTTGTGTCAACTTGTGACTAATCCATCCAAAAGATTGCAAAAACATTCCAGAAATTTTCCCTGGTGTTCATGGCTTTACTGGAAGACTTTACAAGAATTGCAGTGACCCATTCCATCAAGTAATTTGAATATACAATCAGCGACTTGACTTGCGCAACAGACATGTTTACAGACAGTATAGTGCACGGACATACTTACATTAATGGCAAGACACTTCACACTCATGCAATACTCTTCCCACCCCAAAGTATAAAATAATGGCTGCTGAAAAATATACTACTGGGAGGTAATACCCTTCAATGGACTAGAATCCAATCCAGAGGGAAGTAGAGATACTTAATCTGGCCATTTCAGTCACACTACTGAAAGCACTAGGGGTAAGTGCCACCCTGATAGACAACTGACTAAGTTCAAACATGTAAGACTTGCTGGGATGCTAGGGCATTGTAGGATGAGCCCCAAGCATTAGTTAATAATTATTTAGTAAATTCTCAGCTCCGACTATTGAATTTCTAGCTTTTTGATTGGCAAAAAAACTCCGACTATGAGCCAATAGCCAGGGTTTTACGTCATTATGGAAAATAGTGCGCCAAGTTTAAAATTTTTCGCTTTGTAAAATTGTGGGGAAAAAATTCAGCAGCAAAACCCGGTTTGAGAATTTACTAAAACAATTATTCCATTCGCCCATGTTGGATATGAAGTGATTATAACCAACTCGCGCTACGCGCTCGTTGGTTATTTTATCACTTCATATCCAACGCGGGCTCATGGAATAATTGTTATACTAACAATATTTAGAAAACAGCCTTAAGAAAATATGCACGCTGATTGGTTAAAAATCGTGCTTCTATAACTTGATGGAGACATGAATTTATTATGGGCTGTTGATGTAATGATGGCACAAGCAAAGAGAATTTACAGTTTGATAATCAAAGTTAACAAGTTGTTTTCCTTTTTTGTTGTCGCATTTTTGTTTTTGTTTTCTTAAAGAGATAGAAAACATGATTGTGCTCCGTGTTTCTATCAAGTTTTAATATAAATCTACTAGTGTTCTATCAAGAGTGCCATTCTCTGATTGGCTACGCTACTTACTATCTATTCTGTGATAGATAGTGAGTAGCGTAACGGTGTGCCCTTGTTAACAAAGTGACGGCCGTTTCTTGGCATTTTCGAAGTGCTGAGAAGAGGATTTAGATTAAGTTTTGAACGACTAGTAGATTTATACTAAAACAATTAGATTATTCGCTCTACATTTCTATCGCGCGACAGTTGACTCAGGCTGCCTCCCCCTCAACTATCACGTGATAGAAATCTTGAGCTCAACCTAACTGTTAAATAGAAACACTCGTGAAAGTTTGGGAGAACTCGAAAGAGCTGTGTTCGGCTCGTGTTTCCATAGCATTTCTCGTTCTCCCAACCTTCCACTCATGTTTCTAAAACTGGATAGAAACACGGTACATGTTTTCTACTTCTTAACTAATACACCTCAGCCTGGGAGGAGAGACACAAATACCTGTAATAAAGTATCTTTTGCCTGAAATGGCTCCACTAAGGGCTAAAAACTAGACCATTTGATCTGTAATCCAGTGTACTAACCATAAGGCCACCATACCTACCAACAGCCTCTTAAAAGCATTTACATGCATTAATTAAAACAAGTCTACTTACACATTTGTACATACCCGTTTCTCTTGAATTTTATCATAAGCAATTTGAGCTGGTGTCCGTGTGTCCTCCACCACAACCTGTTTCTGACTTTCATCACTTCCACCCTTGGATATGCTGTGAGAGACGTCTTCAAGCACTTTCTTTGCCTTGTTTTTCTTTTTTTTCCTTAAAAGGTTGAAAAGCATGCTTAGTTGTTTATGTATATAAAAATTAATATAAAATGTTGACATTTTGTTTAAAAAATTTCTCCTGAAAAGCCTCATTTGGAAGGTGATTTTAAAACAAAATATTACATGAAAAGCAAAAATTAAAAGAAAACCGCCACCTGGTTAGCTCAGTTGGTAAGGCATCAGTCTGCTGTGCGGGAGGTCAAGGGTTCAAGCCCCAGTCCGGACCAACACTCAGGGTCTTAAAATAACTGAGGAGAATGTGCTGCCTTAGTTTGCAATTATATCTTCAAATGGTTAGACATTCAAGTCTTCTCAGATAAGGACTTTAAACCGTAGGCCCCTTCTCCTGCATCTTCAGTGTTACATGGTTAGTAGGGGACTTTAACGAACCCACGCACTTGTCGAAAAGTGTAGGGGACGTAGTTCCCAGAGTGGTGGTTTATCTCTCCATGTATGGGTCGGGTGGGTGGGTGAGATAAAAAATGGACTGATAGCAGCAGCCTGGGGCGCCTTATATAAGCTGACGTCAGATCTCACCCAACAGGAAAAATTGTAAAAATTGGTCTGAAAAGCCCAAAGGGGAGTGTCCAATTATGTCCAACTAGACAACTAAAATATATCCTGAAAGCAAACATAGGTCTCTGAGAAAAATTCCTTCCTGGAGCATGAAAGGGTTAAAAAAAATCCAGTTGCCTATACCAATCAAGTCACCCACCAACCCCTTCAAAGGTCCAGTGGATGGATGGTCAAATCAAATCATGATTGAAAGATCTCCATAATAAATTATATAACCTGCCATTCTTTCTCTGAGGATAAAACACCAAGGAACACAATATACAGTATACAATATACAATATACACAGTATACAGAGGCTCTCTGCAAATTTCCTTTTCTTTTGGGAAGGGGACTGCAACAGAGGGTACTTTATTTGAAGAGAAGTAACACTTACAGTGTAAGCTTGACAAAAACATGTTTGGGAAATATACAATTACTGTATGTACATGTGGAGGTAGAGTCTACCTTGGTATAGTGCTCAATGCTGTGGTAGCAGTCAGCCAAGTATACATAACTAGATGGAGGATTAAAGAGGACGCATTGATTCTCTGCGACTCTGAGTTTCACGCCTAAGCACACAAAACTCAGAGTCACAGAGAATCGATGCATCCTCTGTAATCCTTTAATTATGCACATGTATAATTGTAAGCCTCATATAAACCAGCCAACAGAATTTCTAAAGATACTACCATATGTCTTTGACACACTAATCTATGTGTAGCAAAAGTTAGTAAAGGTGGCTAACATTTTGAGCCTTACTTCTTTGTCAGAGCAAAGCAAGGCGTACATGTAACTTGTCAATCAAAGTTGGTAGTCAAAAATGTAGCCGGTAAGTCAATATTACTTGATACATGTATTTGTCAATAATAGTCAATCAACAAGCTTAATTTGTTGATAAAAGTCGATAATCACAAGATTTTCAACTGTTATCTATTTTATTGACAAAAATGCAGCCACATTTTTCAATACGCCACAAAATTATAGAAGTGTAAACAGCTCGTAAGTAAATCCCTAAGTTGAATAAACAACCATTAAAAAAACTAAGTGGTCTGTTATTCATTACAGAATCGATTTCTATAACCCTTTAGTGCCCAAGGGGCCTCCCTTTGACAAGTAAAATTGTCTGGCGTTAGACAGAGTAAAATCTGTAAGTCACTATTGGGCATTAAAGGGTTAAAGGAGATAGTTTTTTAACCCTTTAGTGCCCGAGGGGCCTCCCTTTGACAAGTAAAATCGTCTGGCATTAGACAGAGTAAAATCTATAAGTCAGGGTTAAAGTACTGTACCTTGAGAATTAGAAATAATTTATCAATTAACAGTGCTGAGCTCTGCTGAGCTAAATTGGCCCTTGTAACATAACTCAAACCAGCTTATTGTTTTTAGTATTCTTCCTGCGAGTCAGGAAGAAGGATGTGGGAACATCGTGGTCAGCAAAGTTATTGACAATTTATTTTCATCAGTGTTTTAAGGTTATTCCTCACAATTGCACTGCGCATCCTTTCTGCGCATAATTTATGGCGTCATTTAGCGCACTCTCGTGCACGTGCACACTGAAAACATGGCGGATTTGCCTTGATATTGAGCTCTTTCAGTTGAAAAATGGCTATAGCTCACCAACGAGCATGGGCACCCCAATTTTTTTTCCAGTCATTCTAATCAACTTATCACAAGCTTTGCTTGAGGAAAGACTGATCTGATTTCTATTGCTGAAAATTGAATAAATAGCGAAAATAGCAAGTAAACTGTGGTCTTTTCTATTTTGCACTATGGTAAGCATGTCAAGAAATTTGGTTGAAATTTTAATCAAGGATTCACCTTTCTGTCTAAATCAAACTTAAAAAGTTTATTTGTGTCCGATACAACGCATTGACTCCAGTTTAATGCGTGTTCTCATGGGTCTCAGTCGTTCTCGTAATAAGCGTTAAATAATGCCAAAATGGGTCATTTTTCAATGCCCCAGTGCTCCTTAATGAGTATGGGCACCCCCCTTTTTTATTTCAAAATTGAAGTATGATAAATATTCAGTGGGCAAAGTTTGAACGAAAATCTATTGTCAGTTTTATTTCAGGGGAATTACCTTAAAGGGGCATTGTCACGAGGATTTTGCTGTTTTAGGTCGATTCTGTGCTAAAATCATTACTTTAAGGCTTTAATCATAAAAAAATGCTTCTGTAAAGCTACAACGAAGATATCAAATGAATTTTACCAGACAGGGCTAACCATAATAAATTTCTTGTGGATTTTTGGAACCCGTAGCATCAAATCTCAATCCATTTCCATCCACGCCATCTGTAACGGCAGGCAACAGGTTACAGTACTTTCAAATAGTCTTTAATAACAACTAGATCATTGGTTTTGGAATTCAATTGATGCGAAGACACCTTCTAGCTTTTTATAAAGTTGCCAAATAGCGTGACAATGTCCCTTTAATTAGTTCAACAGAAGAGCCATGGCAAACTGCCATGGCTCTTCTCCCTCTCCTTTAGGTTGGCTAAATTTGCTGGGTTTGTATGCCCCTTGCTTCTCCTTGCGTCTGTGGTTGTTGTGCCAGTCCAATACTTGTCAATTGAAATAGATCAAAATTGACTGTCAAAATTATCGACAAGTTACGTCCTGAGCAAGGTGATGAAGGGTTAATGCTGTGATTAAAATTAAAAACTTGAAACGTCAGCTTCACTAACTCACAACAGGGTTAATTCACCGATAATAATTATAACTCACTAAATGTATAGCGATGTTTCTTGTTTACAAACATTGACGTCATATTTCTTTTGATATTCAAATTTGCCAGCCACTGAACAATAGCATGCATTGTTTCAACAGCCAATAAACCTCTGGTTGGCACATTAATGACAATAGGTGACATAACAAAAACTTAAGCTGATAAATAACTTAGCGTTTCACTTGCCTTCCGATGCTGACCTACCCTGCGAGCAGAGATCCCTTCGATCTTGCTAGGGACCTCTGCTCCCGGAGAAATGCAGCCCCACGTACAGTTTCTTTAGAAACCAATAAGCTTACAGTGTACCTCGCGATCGGTCTACTTCTTTGACGACAAGCTAATATAATGTGAACTTTGTCACGATTTAATTCCAGTTTTGTAAGCTGCCTCAGATTTTCATAGCAACTGGATTTAAACTTCGGAATACTATGAAAAATTCGACTCTTTTTTTTATCAAGAAATTCGCTAACTGACTCAAACTGCAAGTCAAAAAGCTCGGTGTACGTGTTCGATCCGGCCAGCACGTGAAAACTTGTTCAATTAATCGATTTCCCATGGAATAATATTCATTTTCACAAATAAAAAGTCGGCAACAAGCTACATTTAAGAAAATTCTCACTTCTTTACGCCTCCATCTGCTACTCCTTTTAGTTTCAAAGAACCACGACTAACTCCTTCGTAAGCGTCCGCCATGTTTCTCCTCACGTAACGCAGTGAGCTTTGCCTCGTGTCCAGTCCCTTGCAATCGTCGACTGTGATTTTCTTTCCTGGGAGGTAGGGTAGGGTATTTGAGCGACTGATAAGATTCCCAAGAGAAAATGGCTCTCCTGATCCTTCTCCTTTTGCGGCTAGCTTTACGCAGCTCGTTTCGTCCCGGCCAAGGGATTCATCAGGGACCTTTCTGATGAGACCTTTCTTGACTTTGTCAAATTTTAGCTCTCTCTTCAGGGACGTGTCAATTAAATTTCAAGAACTTTGGTGCGCGTTTTAATTGCTCCTGTTTCAAAGTTACAAATCAAGCTGAAATAAGTTAAGCACGTAAACTTTTATTGGAGGTGAGGGAGGATAAGATTTTCGATGTCCGATTTTGGAAGAAAATTGCGAACTACGTTTTTATACGCTTCAAGTGAGCCGACAATTTTGTAGGAGAGACTTCATCGTAAATACTTTTGCTTTTGGGCCATCGTTGTTTGATCAAATTAGGAGAGACTTCGTTCAATATAGAGTGAAACTCCTGTGTTGTTTCACCCGATATCTCACCGCACATTTCTATTAGCCTCCAGCAACAAAGACGGAATTAGGGAAGATTTTAAAACGGTACGTTTACACTTTCAAAGGGACGGAGGAACCGCCCTTCCCCCCCCCCCCCCCCCCAATTTTATGCCAAAAAAAAAAAAATAACATAATTTAACAAAATATATCGAGACCCCCTACAAATATCTGTTGCTCGCTTGTATTGTAAGCCCCCTCCCCTCCCTCATCCCAGCTTCAGTCACACATGTATGTACGGTATATATTTAGAAAACAAACATGGACCAACACTGTGTAATTGTGCCTTAAATTGTGAATAAAAACTGAAACACGAGAAAAAACTGAAATATGCCGAAAATGACAGATGGTAGGTGCTGTTATAAGCAAAAATATCAGGTTTCGCCAAATGTCTCACAATAAGTGATTGAGGTGGACAGGCTTATATGGAATTACCGATGGCAGCAATACAGCCACCGCTGGTTGGAAACGTCAAACAACTTATTGCTGAATCTCGCTTATTCGAAATAGTTTTCAGTTGCTTGTATAGATGCATAAGATAGACTCCGCGAACTATCGAAACTGAAAGCGTATCCCATGGTCCGAAAGTCCAGTGGCAATTCTTGCGTCATTGTTATTTGAAGGGGACGTTGTTTTAGCTGCCAGAGCCTAGAATTTGGCTTTCATTCTCATTTGAATCCCTGGAGAACGGTAAGTACAGTAAGCTTGACTTGAGTTTTGAACTAAAGAACTACCGTAAACTATTTTTTTTTTATCTTCCAACATAAACTGTACATGAACTGAGTGGGGAGTGTGAGTGCAATTACAGTTCCCCTACTAAAGGATATAAACTCATCAAATTACCTGGTTTATTATGCGCTGAAGTAATAATTTATGTAACAATGAAGGATGTGGACTTTGTTCTTTTTAGAAAGTCACCCGTTTTATAGTTCAGTATTTTGGTGTTTTTTGATCTGAAGAACTGTTACAAGCTTCTGTAGTTTTCGTCCTTCGCACTGTGAAAGAAACCAGTGGTGAGTACACATTTCATTTGATTCAAGTTCGAATTCGTTCTAGCACGGTTCACCTCGTTTTTGGTAAATCTTGTCATCTATTAATCTTTTTTTATTAGGATTTTTTTAAAAATACATACACACTTTATTGAACCCTCGAAGTTCGTCTTTTCAGGAACAATAAACTTTAAATTAAAACTCCTAAATTAATTCTGAACAATACATTAAAAAAGGATAAAAAGATATGTTGAAATTGTCGGCAAAACAAACTGAAACATCAGTACATTGATTCTGTTGCATTCATGCTAAGTTTATTGGCAACTATGTATAATTGCTTGATATTTTCAACGAAATA
>JAHPZR010029270.1:0-2500 GCA_019787425.1 Platygyra sinensis | reverse complement strand
CTTCCTTACATTTTTAATTTGAAAAACTTTTGAGATGCGAAGTTGAATGGGTATACCCTTATTACCTTGGCCGGGTAAGGCTAAAATTTATCAGTTCCAAGAAAACTGAGGCAGTGTATAATTGTGGCCGGCATTATCTGGCGCGACAGAAAATCATGGCGAACACTTGATGCAAATAAGGGAATTTCGCTAATCGCATACAAGACCGATTGAGAAAAAAATTCGACATTTGAATTATGAGAGTATGTCTGGAAATTTACTGCTTAGAAATCATTTTTCGGGTCCAATCTCAGAAAATGAACGCTGTAGCCCAAAATTTGTTTTGCATAAAGTGAACTTCTTTTTAAGGCCGACATTGGTTGCCATATTCAATGTTGCAAATAATTAACAGAATTAACTTCGATTCAGAGATCATTCGAGAACTTATAACCCCAAAACACACCTCCCGCTTTGCATTTGCCACAAGCACAACTGAATCATACTTGTTTCACATTAATCCTCGACAAATGAGGACGAGTTAGATAAAATTTACCTTGTACAAGCAAGAAAGGTAGCCACGTCTCGAATTCAACAGAGGCTCCGCAATGATAAACACTTCAGCGAACCGCGGCCACACGTAATACTGGTTAAAAAGCTGTCGCTTTATCTAGTTATGATAAATACATGAGGCATCAGAATCACGACAAAAGCCGCCAACTTTATAGCATTATCCAATGGCAGATGCCTCTAGTAAAAATTTCCATTCTAAAGAAACAGAAGCGGTTTTCAACAAAGCATAGCTTACAACAAAAGATAAAAAACATGATAATTACTATCAACAATAATAAATATGATTTTTACCGCATGATACAATAGAAAATTAGGAAGAAAATGATTTAAAATCAGTACAGGAAACAGGAGATTTCTGTTGCTAGTTTTGTCCCTGGTCGAAATTAGCCTTGTCTCTGTTTTATTCGCAGCCCCTGTGTAATTCAGTGTGTCTCTTTTTGTTACCCTCTTTTAAAATCAAGTTTCCAATAACTATCTTATGATGATATATACGTTGCCTTCTTTATTCACGAACCAATTTAGCAGCTATAATCTCATTATTTTTTTCATATTTTCATCCGCAGGTTGTACTTATTCATGGCTGGACGACTAGTGCACTGATGTCACAGTGAACTCCGGGTGCCGGAGCACTGATCAGTGTAAACAGCTTATGTTGAAGGCTTCCCGGGTGTTTTAGGGGAAAAGCAAACATGATCATTTATTTTAAGGGAAAAGAGGACGGTTTTATGTGAAATTTTAAAGAGATCATGAGACCTTGTATCCCAGTGGAAGGCGTTCTATGTTGTGGTTTGAGCAAGACACGTTGCATGCTTCTCTTCCCTCAGCACAGCCAACAAAAGCCTTAGCAAGGTAAAAATCCGGATTTTGCAATCGGAAATAAGATTTCCTGTTCCATTTGTGGCCAAACCAATCCCAAGGCGGATCGTTCACATTGAAAACCAAAGCCGGTTTTAGATTTTCGCTCCATTTGAACGAGTTGATTTTTTCGGGTTATATCACCTGTATAAAATGGTAAACGCCCCTGGTCACTGAGTTCAGTCACTTGATTTGAAAAAATGAGAGCCATTCTCAGGGCTCTTGTCGTTGTGCCTAGATTTGAATGAGGAGGGGGTCCACATGGCGGTTGTCGGTTAAAATTTCAGTACTTTGTCTGTTAAGATTTTCGATATGATTTTTTGCTCCTTTTGTCGGTAATCAATAACAATTTCCCCTTTGTCGCTAGTCAGTTAACCCAATAGAGACCCTGTTGTCAGCTGGATCTAGTATGAGATTAATATTCTAGTGCCATTAACATTGAAATCTGGACTACCTAAATCTAAACCTGGATTAGCCTGAATTTCAGCCATCTCCTCCTCTCGCTAAGTCTTGAGAGAGAGACGACGTCTCTCTCCGAGACTTAGCGAGAGGAGGAGACGGCTGAAATCCAGGCTAAACCTGGACAGACCTTTTGGTTTCTGACGTGCAAAAATTGCAGTAAATGTATAGAGAATATGTTAAGTCTAACTGATTCAGAGAAAATTCGAGTTCTGGAGTAGTTATGAATTAAAAACTTAAGATACTAGGTAAAAGAATTTACTGATCTCAGTTGAGGGAAATATCATCTCTAAAAAAGCCACAATTAAGGTTTTCATTTGTGCATACATTTATCTGCAAATCGAGTCTCAATTCGCGGGGAAATTTAGAGACATTTGTATGAAAAATTGGAAGTACAATTCCTCGCCTCGCAGCAAATCCATGTTCTTTAACTTTGATCAAAAAACCTTCTACTGGGTAGCTTTGAATGACACCACTCCCCTCCCCTTCCTTCCTCGAAGCAAGATGGCGAAAGAAACCGTGAAAAAAACGCTGCATTAGTGTGCATGTGGGTGATAACGACGTGTGATCAATGAAATAGCATATAGTTTGTCATTCAGTAGCTAGGGCAATACGACTACAATGGTATGACTAAGAG
>JAHPZR010029268.1:45000-55292 GCA_019787425.1 Platygyra sinensis | reverse complement strand
GAAAGAAAACATGGCGGACGTCGTCTAGAGGGGTGAATTGGCAAAAACAAGCTGGATTGCTTCAACAAATTATGTATTTTCAAAGCGGTAACATCTGCTTGATATCTTCACAGCATTGGTTGGAAGGGGAAAGCAATATTTTCCCATAAACGCAACGGTATTTCACCTTTGAACAGACGAACATTCATCTGTTCGCCTCGTTCCGAAACTTACATCAACTGTCGAACGTTCAATTAAAATTTCTTGAAAAAAAATCGACAAAACATATGTTTTCAGAAGGTGACAATTTATATAACTTAAAGTCAAAGTCACTGAGGCTTATCGTGGCAATGAAATTATGTGAACTTGACCAATCTGGCAACCAGAAAACATGGCAGCGAAGCTGACTTTCTCATCATGGTGAGAATAAATATTCTGTGTTGGAATGGTGCAGGTAGCTATGCCTGGGGTAAGATCTGGCTGCTGTGTTTCTTGATCAGCTGAATTGAGAGCAGTGGACAGCACGTTACTGCACAACTGGAGCTGCTGGGAAGAAGGAGGTGTGTTGTAACTGCGGAGGGAGTTTTCGTTCCTGTGGCCAGATAATGACATTATATGACGATTAGACAGGCCAGCATCTGACCACAGTGTAATCGCTGTTGCTCTTACACTGTGGTTAGTGTAGATCTTTGACAGGTTGGCCGCTTTGCTGAGAATTTTCATCATATCTCCGAGTTTGTTCACCCCAAGGCATCGATTCTCAAACCACACTGCTTCTGGTGGTCTCTTCCAAGAACGCTTCGGGTATTGAAAGAAAGCGCTGCATTCAGGATTTAGCTTCTCCAAATAAAGATGAAGGGCATTATATCCGTCGTTTGGATGTTCTGTTTGGTACATTCTGCCGCGCTTTTCATAGCTTACGGTGTTGTCGCTCAAACCTCCTTGATGATTTTTACTTGTCTCGTCATGCGCCATTGTCGCGTAGCGCTTTCCACTTTCATCTTGGAGAAAAACAAAGCTGCTTTTCTTCAGGTTCCTTTGCCCTTCATGTCCCCGACGGCAGAAGTAAAGGGTTACGTGGAACCGCACGTTGTTCAGAAGACCCTGAGGCGTTGAGGGGCTCATAACAGCGCTCTCTTTCAGACGTTGGAGATCTTCGTTCTCAATACAAGGTTTGTGCTTTACGCTTTGCTCTCCCTGTTGCTTCATAT
The DNA here is from genome assembly GCA_019787425.1 of Platygyra sinensis. Taxonomy (NCBI): domain Eukaryota; kingdom Metazoa; phylum Cnidaria; class Anthozoa; order Scleractinia; family Merulinidae; genus Platygyra; species Platygyra sinensis. The sequence goes on along the minus strand of JAHPZR010029268.1, from coordinate 54,102 downwards.
TTTTTAGCCTAGCATCAAGCATTTGATTTGACTGCTGGAAAGCACAGTCAGTGGCGATATGTATGCCTTTCTTGAAGGGTGGGTTGTTTAAAAACCTCTCTATGCCACTTCGGAAACCAAGCAATGTACTCCTGCTGTAATTTCCACTGTCTTTGTTCCTTGCTTCGGCATAAAAGAGTCGCAGGTTGTTGTTCAACTCTTCTTTGGTTTTTCCACCAATATTTTCATCAATGCCTCGTGCTGAAGCCCATTCTGAATGAAGAAAGACCAAAAAATATCAACACGACGTAGGTGGTGAAGGAGTATTTATCTTTATTAACAAAAATTAAGACTTATTATATTTTTTATTGATGTATTGTTTTTGCATATGCGTAGTGGAAAGTTTTGTTACATTTTAGTGAGTGGTGTGAATATAAACTTAAGCTTACCGGTATGTGTTAAGTACAAAATATTTGTATTTCAAAGAAGTATTTGTACTGAGAAATTACCTTTGAAAACTGACACAGCATAGTTTGTGGCATACTTTGTAGACTTCGCTGGGGCTCCCTCGATGAGGTCATCCAGCTCATCGTCGTTCAGTTTCGCAAATCTTGTTTCTTCAGTCTTCTGCCGTTTTGGTTTCAAATACTCATCAAGGCCCAAATTGAAAGTTGGGGAATCTTTGTTCATTTCTTAATTTCGGTTTCAAAGATTTGACATCCGAGAATGTATCCCTGAAAGTATTCAAATTCACCGCGAAACGCAAAAATGTTTACGTCACACAACCATGTTTACATACTCTCATGCAAACACGCCTCTTGGCCAATCAGAGCATGCATACTATCTTAGTTATTTTATATTGATGCTTTCCAACTAGTATATCAAGGCTTATATTGGTAAGTTGTTAGAGCGACACAGCAGTGTCACAGGTGATACAGTTTTGACTCCCATTGCGGCCTTATGGCTGTAACAAACGCAAGTCTTTCTCTAGATAAATGCCGTCTAATAACAAAACACTTGTCTCCTTGACTACATCTGACAACATGGCACTGTATATATAAGTTTTTTTAGGGCGCTTTTGTTGGGATCAATCCGGAATAAGAATAATTGGAATAGTGTGAGTGGGCATTTGTTTGGGAGCTATTCTCATTCCAGAATACCTGGATTTCAATTCCGGAATACATTCCGGAATATATTCTTATTCCGGAATATCCCAAACAGACGCGCCCTAAATTACTTACTTACTTTACTTACTGTAGAGCAATGCTTATGTGCATGTGCAAACTGAACTATACTGGAATTGTTGGAATGGCTTTGTTTATTTAGACTACTGGTATTGGCCGTATTTATACTAGAGATGACCTTAGCGGGTAGACGACCTTAGCGCACCAAAGCAGCTAAGGTCGTCTAGTATAAATTCAAGAAAAAGGGGAGACGACCTTGCTGTCCAACGACTTAGCCATCCGAAATTAAGGGCATCTGATCGATGGCCTTCACACGTAAGGACGTCTGGTGCCCTCAAGCGTAAGGACGAGACGACCTTATCGAGACGACCTTAACACAAAACTTGCGTAAGACCTCAACCTGAAACCGAGGCTAAAACAAGATGCAGATGTTGTGTAACAGTATGCACGCCATTATGACATGCTTGATGTTTTGTAGTCTACATTCAGTCTTCTTATAGAGGACCCTCCATCGTCCTTTTAGCATGCCATACGCGTGTTCCGAAACCACCCGTGCGGAGCAGAGTCTCTTATTAAAGTACACTTTCTTAGCATCTTTAGTGTTTTGACTGTATGGCTTTGTAAGCCATGGCTGTTTCTGAAAAGCAGTCTCCCACTGTAGTGAATGGGATTTTGCCATGTTCTTCCAGATCAACAGTTGCATTTGAAAAGACCTGTTTATTCTGGATCTCATTATACAGGCTACAGCTCTTTAAAAGTCTTGAATCATGAGTTCATCCTGGCACTCCCACGGCTGCCCACAGAAACCTCTTGTTTGAGCCATAAACCCCATACTTGAAACCGAATATCGTTTCTTGAAGCTGTAAAAATTCTTCAGTTTAGTGGAAGCCGTCCCACGCACCAACACAGGGGAACTCCCAGTCTTGAAGGAAGTTCTTGAGTTCCTGTTTCCACTCATCAGCACTTTTTGGCAAGTGAACATACCTATCATACAATGTAGTGACCAAGACCCTGCAAACGTCGTTGAAAATCACAGCCACAATCGATTCAGCAACCCCCAAAAAATCCCCGACTGTGCTATATGACGAGCCATAAGCCAATCTGTATAAACAAATAGCACTTGAGCTGTTTCTCAGGTGTAACTGGTTCAGGATTCATGCGTGTTGGTTGCTTTTCAGGGAGATGTCTTACATCTTGGACAAGAAAATCGAATGTATCTCTCTTTACTCTAAAGCGTTTCTTAAAAGCAAAATCATTCCAGTTCCGATATCCAGATGCCCACCAAGAGCCATCTAGTGGCTCATTCTGGCCTCTCTCTTTCCTTCCATTCGAACTCAACCAAACACCACATCGAGCAAAGACCTGTGCTTCTTCCATCTCATCGTTCATTTGACTCAAAAACAACTGACTCTTGGTTCTTCGTCGCTTTGCTGTCCATTACTGGAGCTGCTCTGTATCCTGTCGAAAAAATGCTGCCATTTCCAACTGAGTTTTACTTACACTTGAGGCTATTTGACTTTTCCCGCCTTAAACCTGTTTGAAACAGAACTCAAGTCCAGGCTCTTAGCGCGCCAAACAAAGTTTGAGCGTAAGGCCATCTGCAGGTAAGGTCGTCCTGAATTTACACTACATGACCTTAACTAAAAGTGTTAAGGTCATCTGGACGACTTAGCCATCTTCTAGTATAAATACAGCCAATAAAGCAATTGTTTATAAACCACTCTAGACATTAATGAACAGTATACAAAAATACTGCTACATGTAGTTCAACAAGAATTTAAAAAAAAAATTAAAACCGCGCTTTTTAACTCTTTTGCGCTCACAAAAACATTACGTAATATTTAGCAACAACGTTTTGCGAGAAAATATTACCCGGAAACAATTTAAAAGATGGTTAGGACTTGTTCCCATATCTCAAACCGCCCTTGGATACCTTGTGATGCGTACACAAAGTAAATACTGATTATAGGCCTAAGCACTGGGGCCGCCACGAAGCTCTTCGGAACGTCTCACAGGATTGGTTGAGAAAATTATATACAAACAGTGGTAACAATGGACCCTAGCCCTAAAACAATAGAGCTTCGTGCCAACAAGATCCAATGAAATTAAAGGTTCTAAAGAGCTTCGTGAAAACAGAAGCACTGAAAATACTGATGGTTAGCTTCTTTATAGCGTTCGGGTTTCCGATATGGTACTTAAATTAAACCATCCATTGGTAGCGTTTCCTCGGTGGTCTAGTGGTTAGGGTGGAAGACTGCCGTGCTAGCGCACTTGGTTCAAATCCACCTCGTCACAACGAAATTTTTTTTCCTTTAAAATTGAAGAGACTTGCACTTTGACAACATTCGTTGAGCAGAAACTAAGTCTCTGTGTCAAGAAACTTAGAAATTTCATGCGAGTGTATGTGAATAGGGAGAGGGCGGTTGGAGATATGGAAACATTCTTTGCCTGAGATGGGTCTAGTGTTACTTGTAATCGGAGAATTTTGTTTTTGTCTAAGGAAAAAAATACCTTGACCTTTCAAACGACTATCAATTTACATGTTTTAACTTTTTTCCCCAGAAAATTCCATCATTGCTTCTAGCGAAGTAAACACGATCTTACATTTATCACCGTCAGCGTGTTCTATGGCCACCGACGTAATACCTTTATAGCGCATTGAATATTCCCTTCGAAAAGTGAACAGAAACAAAAATTCCAGATTACAAAATCTTCTGTTTCGCACGCAAAACGAAAATACAGCTTAACTCTGGATAATTTCAGCCTTAGTAGCCAGTAACTGGTCCTAAGTTACATTCTTTATCCTTGCAAATGTCCAGATGTGCATCTCCAATGGAGTTTGGCCCAATTGGGACCAAATAAACATTTCTCACAGACGGCCATGTTCTGTCTGAATAGTTAATTTGCTAACTTGAAAAAATGCTCCGAGGGGGGATATGACGAAAAGAGCTGAGAAATGGCCTGTAATTGGCTGATGATGACATCATCCGAGTGGGAGTTTGGGTCTGCTCACTGACAAAACGAAAAAAAATAAACCGAAGGCAGAGCAAGAAACCGCCCAGCCTCCGGCTGTGCGGTTTAAAAACATAACTTGTGAGTTTGAAGCTAACATTCAACAGAGTTTTCTCCTACCTTCTCTTGATTGGTAATATTGTGTTGTTGCTAAGCTGAACTTGGTTGGTTGGTTGTCAGTACTACCTTTAAGAGGATCACTCCCAGAATAACCAATTAATTGCACGCTGTTGAGACCTACGGCAGACAATCAACAGTTGACAGTCTTTTAAATATTATTTAACAGCCGGTCTGAATTTCAGGGAGTCCAAGGCTCTAAGAAAAATTGTAGGGAGCCTGTACCCAACCTTGTGGGCTAGGGTGCCTAGAAGTCAAGCTTAGTAGCCCAAATGGCAAAAAAGTAATTGCAAATCAATTAACTGATTAATGAATTAATTATAACGATTTAATAACATTAATTGATATATGAAGATGGCCAATCACAAGAGAGCTGTGGTCATCTATTGTTAGAGCTGTGGTCATCTATTGTTATACACTATATGCAGGCCAAACGAAAGCATTTCAATAATGGCAGAAGGCGAGGAAAGTTTACTATCTTTTCAGGATGTTATGCAGATATCAAAGTTCTAAAAATAAAAAAAAGATATGGGATAGGGTTGACTCAAGGGTACAATAGATATGAAGGCTCCAGGTAATCGGCTCCTGACCAGTGTATTTCAGGTAGATTATGGTAGTCCTATGGGGGAGATTATAATAGATCACAGAAGATGTCAAAATGGGTCACAACTTCATGGTAGCCCACATATCCACATATGGATAAGACATTCCATATATGGATATATATAGATAAGACAATATGGGAGTGTGCTCTATATGTGGGCTAGCATGAAGTTCTTGCCTCAAAATGTGGTAAACATCAGTGACACCCTCGGCTAACGCCTCATGTGCCACTTTTTTGTTCTTACCACATTTAGACATCTGTGATCTATTGCTGAACAGACGCACGGCAACATGGAATCTTTTTGTTAAATAGATAGTGAGTAGCATAGCCAATCAGAGAACGGTATTTGTAATAGAATGCCAGTAGATTATTATACTAATTAACAATTAGACTATGAGCCCGAGTTTTCTAAAAGCAGATAGTCAACAAGGCGCACCCGAGTTGACTATCGCTCGTAGAAAACAAGGGCGAGTATTCTAATTGTTTTAGTATAAATTTACCGTAGTCTCATTGCATAAAAAGAAAAAAATGTCAAGTAACGCGAAGGAAAGAACTGTTTTATTATATTACATCAGGTTCAAACGTGATGTGTGATGTGCACTGATGCGTAACTGTTTTCTATCAGCAGTTAGTATAAATCTACTAGCGGTCTATCATGAATGGACGTGCTCTGATTGGCTACACTACTCACGTTCTATTCTGTGATAGATAGTGAGTAGTGTAGCAGTGTGCCCTTGTTAACAAAATAACAGCACTTCTTGGCGTTCTCAAGGTGTCTCTAAAGAGGATTTAGATAAAATTTTGAACTCTAGTAGATTTATACTAAAACAATTAGATTATTCGCTATCGATTTCTATGCGTGATGGTTGACTCGCGCTGCGCCCTCATCAACTATCACGCGATAGAAATCTTGAGCTCATAATCTAATTGTTTAATAGAAAACGGTGATATAGCCAATCAAATTCACGGATTCAGATTAGACTACGGTAAATTTATACTAAAAGTTAAATATAACTTATATTGTTGCTGCGTTCTTGAGACTTTTGCATCATTTATTTTTGCATTATATATTTGATGTTCAATATCCAGGTTCAGTTCAGATTGTTGGCTCTTCCTTTGCTTGCACAGCAAATCTAGCCAATGTTTTCAGAAAATAGCTGGAGGGCAAGCTAAAGAATGGAAAGTGCTCCAGAATATTTCTCAACATTTAACTTATTAGCTTACATTTTCCACTCCTCCGAGGAATTTCTGCTTCACATCTTGTAGCGATCCGTTTGAGCTGGCAAAAACAAGTATGCATTACAACAAAGCAGAATTGCACAAGACAAGACAAAAAAAATGAATACAAGAAAGCTAAAACATGTCCCTCGGTACCTGAAGAAAACACTGTCGACGAAACATGCTTGCTGCTGAAACACTATTACTTCGTAACCTCGCCTTACTTACTTTTCCCGCGCGTTTTCACAAATCATGTATTTTGGGTCTTGTTAGAAGTACTTTCGTGGTTTCCCTGTTTATAGGATCTAAGTTTTATCAAACAAAAATAGGTCATTGGATCTTTCCCGGTAAAGTTTTAGCACCAAGCGTTCTATTAAAAAAAAAAAACCCATACACTTCACATCTACCAACCCCAGCCTACCCCAGCCCCAAGGGGAAGAATTATATTAGGTACCAGTCTACCGAACCGTAGAGGAGAAGGTGTTTCCATAACAACAACATATCCCGCCATGTTTTGTTCATTGTTTTTTGAAGAAGATCAGAAGGTTTAGAGCAGAACGCAAGTATTTTAGCTCCTTGAAATGTATGATCGAGCCCCAAGAACGCTTACTAGACCAGCGGACAGTACGGGACGCAATGTTGGGCCTGGCTCATACGAAGCTCCGGAATATATCCATTCAAAATACGGTATGAGTGTACTACTTTTCTCAACCCTGCTCAACCATCATATCAGCTGGGTTAATCTACAAGTTTTCTTTCATTGTAGCGTGATATGCGTATCTAGCAGTCGAGAAACCTCAAAATATAAGGTGGCTCAAAAGGAAGAAAGAAATAACATTTGACAAAGGCGATTACAGAGACAATAATAAATTATTGTAGTGTTAAATGAATTCATGCGGAGCTGTAGCTTCTCAGTAAAATCTTAAGTGAACTTCCTCGAGGAAAGAACACATTAAGTATGGAAGTATGATAGCTGTATGGACTCATAAGGCTGTTTAGCGAAACCTTTATATTAGATATGACTGTCTTATACTCTTAAGAGAACCTTTTCCTCACACTCTCAAATACATAGTTTATTATCTTTAGTAAAAGAACAGCATGGTTTCTTGATTTAACGACCAGAAACACAGTTTTGTCTGTTGATGCAGACAATTCTGGCGAACAGCAAAACTAACGAAGACCGACCGGTTGACACACTGTATGCAATATGTGTGCAAATTGAAATTTTGATTCCATATTTGTGAACCAAGTGTAAGTATACTTACATGTGTACTTACATGCCATGCAACAACCATTATGTGAGTCAGTTTGTAGGCTGAATCTTTATTTGAATATTTTCTATGGTCATTTTTCTTATGGTCATGTGTAATATAAATATTATTTAGATGGCTATGCACCATTTTTATCCATGACAACACGTGAGACATTCCTTGACGTTGGTGATAGTGTCATGGCGGCTCCGGGACCTGGTCAATACGATCCTGGGATAATGGGAGAGAGAGTAAAAGGAGGACACACATTGGCCAATAGAGTAAGTATAGTAGGATTGCTAATCCTTCAGATGGTCTCTGAAACTTTTGATTAACCTTAAGCTCTCACTGATCCTTTTTCATGAGCCACGATTTGGGACTCTCATTTTTCTGTGTTTTCTTAATCTCAGAGACAGCCGAAATCTTTTTTCCTGTTTTGAGTGCTTTTTTATTTAAACTGTGGCTTCCTCTATGGCTGTTATGTATCCCGTTTGACTAAATATGTGGTTTTCCCCATGGGAGTTGCAGTGTAATGAACTCAACTGGGGACACCTAACCTTTTTCTGCTAATCACAAGACGGGCTCAGAACAAAAGAATCGGAGTTCGTTCATTTCGGACCAATCACACATGAGAGACTTGCGGTGAAAAGTTGTTTATTTCCATCAACGAAGAGACGACTAATTATAATTATCATTCGATGCAGTTTTTTCTTCCCTTCCATTGGCCGACAGCCCACCATGTGACCTGCAAATAACTGCCTACAAATAATGGTCTGCTCATGCGTGGTACTGTTTAAACGTGTTTTGCTGCAATTAATATTCTGCTCATGCGTATTAGGAACCACGTTCTCGAGAGAAAAATGGCTGATAGCTTGCCTGAGCTGTCAGGAAGTGATTAAAATATGAAAACAAACTGGGATCGAATGATAAAACAATATTGAACTCAGTCGTCGCACAATATCGTGATTTGTCAGTGTCTCGCCGATCAATTATTTGCCTCAGCCTTCGGCTTCGGCAAATAATTGATCAGCTCGCCACTGACAAATTATGATATTTTGCTCGACCTCGTCCAATAATTGTTAAATATTCACTGTTGGGCTCCACAAATGTTCAAAACTAAAATGGACCAAACACACATACATTTTCCAATGATGGCTTGACTGAAGAAAAAAGAGATTCAACGCAAATTTGACTTATATTTTGAAATATGTTTTCCGAACGACTTGACGGTCGCGAATGTTGACAGACTTGCATCGTAATGTAAAATGTGCGTTATGTTCGGAATGACTGCAATGTTGAAGACAAAACGGACTATATATCAGCATTGGACTCGAAAATACTGAAACAACGAGGGGCTTAATAAAATATTTCGAGTTGTCTGTTATAACGGATCGCCAGCAGTTGACGCAAAGGTCGACAAAACACTGAAAACAGAGTTTTGTGACCAGCTACAATTATTTTTACAACCTGTAACATTTATTCGAACAGAAATATTCTCATCCTTACTTCATATTACAGGGCATTATGTGTAGGTAGTCAAACGGTTTCGAGTTTAATTTGGAATCAATTTGCACGAGTGAGTTTTTCAAAAAGCTGAAATTCTCACTAGCCGCTTTGGTGAGTGCAATTTCAGCATGTTGAAAAATTCACAAGTTTATTCCGTGAATAAATTGTGTTCGGTAGTACATTTCATGGCGTTTTGTCCTCAAAATTCCTGTTGTCATCCGGTAAATATGTT
>JAHPZR010029268.1:35000-40000 GCA_019787425.1 Platygyra sinensis | reverse complement strand
TTCATAAGCTGTACATTTTCATTTGGTGTTATGTAGTATTTAGTCAAAAACCTGATAATAAACATACATTTGTCTGTCTCCGTAGATATACAAGACAAGTCGTATCACATTTCAGAGGAAGGCTGATCCACCTTCAATTCCTTCGCCTGGTAAAGCATATGGATATGAAGAAGGACCAGATGGGACTCTCAGACCACAGGATATACCAAACCGAGACAGCACCATGGGACCTGCGTATTACAGTGTCAATCATGTGAGCATGATCTTGCAAGTGTAATAAAGATAGATGTAAATGTGGTCATTTAAAATACAGCTAATCAGAATACAGGAAAGCTGTTGTAACAGTGTTGCACCCAAACTTCCCATCATGCATTGCCTTGCATTGCAGTGCATAATGCGGACGCATTCAATGGGTTGTACCGTGGGTATTTATCTAAATTAGTGTAAATGGTCTAAAATTTACAAAGGTCCTTGGTGTCTTGGAAATCCAAAGCTCAAATTGATATCTGTTATTTTGTCTAGAGAGATACTGCTACTGTACAGAGGTATAAAGGAGTTCATTTTGGGAACAGAACTTCAAAGAGAATGCAGTTTAAAGGTTAGAAAAGTATTGAGGACATACATATATGTAATTTCTGTTGGGATAGCGATAACCCATTTTATTTTCTGAATATATCAACAATGTTGGGTCACTAAAACAATGTATGCTTTTTAACTGCCAAAGGAGACTAATGTGGACATTTTTTGTGCTTCATTAGACCCCTAAAAGATACCACTTAAAAAAGAATAGATTCAATTACTAACCACTTTTCAAGAAAGGATCCCCGCACCCTTGTAGACCTGACTTACTAGAGAGATCAGCTGAAATCAAACCTGAAAACAGAAATTAAATGAGAGGGTTTCTTTTATTATCATTTCAGGAGTGCACCTGAAGGATAATTTTATAGCTAAAAATGGTGATGTTTTTTCACCAACACCCTAACTGACAACCAGAATCCTTGATTTGTACCTGAGATGACGAGCATCCCTGATCTTTTTATGTAGAAGTTCTCCAGGTTTTAAATATCTGTCATTTTACAATTGCTTGCAGAGTGTCAGTTATTTTTGAGAGCTAGAAGCCATAACAATTTTTCATTGTAAAGAAAATACTTGTGGTTATTCCTTATTAATTCCATTCAAGGAAAGTCTTCGATTTTTTCCCCTTGCATTATTATGGTATATTGTGTGAAAGCATGAAATATTTACAAATGATTAAGGCTCCAGATAATTTTTTCAACACAATAAACAGGAAGACTAATGCTGCCTATTGCTAAGCGGTTTCTTGATAGAAAAAGGAAAAACAATGAAGAAGAAAAAAAGGTTGAGCTGTCGCTGCTAGGATTCAAACTTCCAGTGTCTTGCAGGGCGAGCCAGCGTTTAACTTATTGAGCTACTTATACATGTACATCAATTACCTGGATGGCTGAAAGTATTAATCATATACGTATGTACAGCAGGCTCAAGTGTTTCAAAATCTCACACATCACTTTTGACCAAACAAAATGATCTTGCTGTTTAACTTTGAACTGTTTCATTTTACAACACACTCCTAAAAGAAAAAAAAGGCTCTATTGACTTGTTCATAAGCTAGGCTGCCTTCACATCACAAAGAGTTCCTTAAATGCTCAAAAAGAGTAGGTGATGGTGAGGAGTATTTAATGAACAGATAAACCTGTAATTTTCTAATGCTGGAGGTAACCCTGCAATGGTCTAGCATCCCAGATTCAGCAGGAGTAGAATTACCTGCCTAATGGGCCCCTGGGCTCAAGTTTACACCGACATTTTTTACCTAGTGCTACCTATCATTTTCTGTAATAATTAACCTTGCCCAGATACATGTAGGCAAAAATGTCATTCAATCTGTTTCTCTTTAAGGGAGTGGTGGACCAGGTCCTGGACAGTATGATCCATTCAAGGAGGCTGGAGTCAGAGCACCAATTGATTTGGTAAATATAACTTCGTTACTTGTGTCAACCCCCACCCCGTCAGCCCATCAATTGTAACACCCACCTGAGTGATTAGTAATGCCTGACACATGTACTGCTGGCCACCTTTTGTCACGAGTGGTCACTATCAGATCTCTATAATTTTTGGCCTTGATTGAGTTATAGAATTCTTTGACCTTACCGGTATTTATTTTTTAATTTGTTAGGTTATTGAAGAAAACCGGAAACAACCTTTCGAATCAAAGGTATTTATTACATATGTAATTGTTTTTTATCAGTACTGTTAATAATTATAACCAAGAAAATCTTCACACACCTCTTCTATATCATTGATTATGAGTCTTTTAATCCTAAAATGAAACAAAAAGATTCAATCATAATTTTCTTTGCAGTTTCACTGTGCATACTGTAACCTTCCATATAGTTGATAAGGGAAACACTCAGTACATCAAGAGTATTATAATTTATAACAAGTTAGTTATACTACTAAATGAACGTTTCTTTCCTTCAGCTACCCCGCTACCATGAGGCTATAGTGGTACATGAAGAGAAAAAGGTACGTAAAGATAATACTGTAGGATCTTGCTACAAGAAGTTTAATGAATAATGTGACTAAAGTTTCATTTTCATACATAACTGACTGGCAATAGTTACCAAGAGACGTAAAATAATATGACTGTATATATTTTTGTTATTATAAGTTGTAAAAACCCAATACAGTATGAATTATGATATACATGTATCCATTTGAAAATGAGAGTTATTTGTTACATTTTTTTTGCTGTTTCTGTGTTTTAAGTGTCTAGTAGAAACTCATTTGTTACTCTTCTCCACTTGCAGGCTGTGCCAGGACCAGGGAAGTATGAGATTAAAAGCCAGTTTTCAGCCAAACCTCCACCTGTCAATCAAGAGGAGCCAATCATTCACCCTCCATTTGGCACTCAGTCCAGGGTAAGACACCCTAACGCTCTGAGGACATGTATGTACATTACATGTAGGTACAGCTTACTGAACACAAACAAACTGTGGTGGACTACAACCTTGTACATGGGAATGAAAGTCATTGATGTTATGTGTAATCATAAGTAATATTATGTAGTTTCTAGTTTGTACAAAAGTAATTACTGTCCTAGTTGTTATTGTAGTACCCAACTGGGGTTCTTCTTTGAAAACATGAATGCAAATTTACGAACATTTCAATAATCTCTTGCTTTTCTTGGTGGAAAAATGTCAAGATTGCATGTTTGCTTATAACACACTGTTCTTTACTTCTGTGGTCATATAATACTAAAGCTATGCCTCACTTGTATAAAGCACAAGGAAAGAAACTCTTAATGTTAATTTGCACTCTTTTTACTTCTTTCAGAGGTTTGGTGACAGCAAGAAGGATTCACCTGCCCCAGGCACATACAATGATCCTCGGAACTCCCTAGAAATTCTTAAAAGGTATAAACTGAGTGTACAATTTAAGAAAGAGCAAATGTGAAAAAGCTAAGCATTTCAGTTATTATTACAGTTAAACTAAGTGAAGCGTACCCTCAAGATTGCATGAATGAACTGATTATTTGAAACTTGAACCCGCTAGTCGTTTCAAGAATGCAATAATGAATTGATTATTCGAATATTGAACTCGCTCGCTCGATCCAAGAATACGGCTAATGGGGTTCCGTTTTCGAAAAATCAATTCACTGTTGCGACTAGTAGGTTTCAAACCTACTAGTCTTTTCTAGAATGCAATAGTGAATTGATTTTTCGAAAACGGAACCTGTTAGCCGTATTCTTGGATCGAACGAGCGAGTTCAGTATTCGAATAATCAATTCATTATTGCATTCTTGAAATGACTAGCGGGTTCAAGTTTCAAAAAATCAGTTCATTAGTGCAATCTTGAGGGGTACGCTTCACTTAGTTTGACTGTAATTAGCTATTATTTATTTCATCTCAAAGTAAAATGACGTCTCATGTAAAATAAAAGGATTGATGTTGAAAGTAAAAGGACTCAAGTTTCGGTAATAAAGCATTTTGATTTTTAAACTAAAGAGTGGCTTTTCCCTTGAATTTTCAGGACTACAGGGCTGAAAAGGAGTCCTTTTGGTCAGACATCTGTGCGATTTCAGGGGGAACATCATGTGAAAAGAACCCCTGGTGAGCCTCATTTGAATTTCACCTAGTCACACAAATAAAAGCCTCAAGATGATGAACATGTTTTTGAGTAGCTGTACAAGTATTGTAGCCAGTGCATGTAACAATGTATAACAAAAAAAAAATTTTAAAAAACTATCTTTTTTGTTCTGAAGCTCAAAAGATTTATGTTCCATCATATTTTTATGGTCAACATCAGGTGCAGTTTCAATCTTAAGGAAGCAAGCTACTCACCCTGTAACATGTATTGTACTTTTCAATTTTTTACCCTGTGTTACCAGGCCCAGGAGCATATTCCATTCCAGACATGACTTCAGATTTGATCAGAAAGGCTCAGTAAGTATAGTTTTTAGTCATTCAGGGTGTTGAACAAGCTTGTGCAGTAGGCAGTAGGTATTTGAATTGAGATGAGATAGTACTGTTTCCAGCCACTTTGTGTTCAGTTTAAGTTAAAAATAAAATCAAAACTTGATGGAAAGATGTGCAAATCCTCCTACGACTGGGTGTTTGTGGGGAAAGTAATATTCTGGAAAAACAAATTTGCATTAAGAGCACTGTAGGCAATAAGACATGCTTTGCTGAAATCTGTAAGTACATTGTAGGCCATCTGTATGGAGTGTCACATCTACATCACTAGTGGGAGTGAAGTGAAAGTGAGTTGTCCAGAAAATCAAGAGTAACTGCAGTATTTAATTCAAAATAAGATTTTAATTAAAACTGTGTGCCAGCTACACAGGCTAAGCATGGTGTACAATCCAGTTGACTTTAGAATGCCTTGAGCTAGTCCTGTTTGGAAACATACTGGTAGGCTTAAGTTTCAACCTTTGATGCCTTCAAGGGGTCTGAATTATCTTCTTCTTTTTTTTTGTAGTGTT
>JAHPZR010029268.1:12500-30000 GCA_019787425.1 Platygyra sinensis | reverse complement strand
TGATGGTATGGAGCGAAGATCGCCTTCAAAACAAGCGTTTTTACTCGGAGTGTGACGTGAATACTGTAGAAGCCGCTGACCATAGTCAGCAGGTTTTATATCGAATGAAATCGTTGTATATAAGAATATAGCCTTACTAGGGAAAATGTCGATTTTTTCTTCCATTATGGACATGCTTAATATGTAAAGCTTGAAGTTTTGCCGCTTAAGCTTTGGTGTAAATAGTTTCAAGATTTAATGACAATAAGGGATCAGTAGGGACGGGAACACATAATATTTATCCAAAAAAACTGATGCTAAATCAATAGTGGAGTTGCTTCTTTTGAAATAAAGACGACAGCAAAGATCAACGAGAATTTTCCACACAAAAATAAAATAGTCCATTTAAATTTTTCGTTGATACGTGAAACATTGTGGAGATAACTGTCTTTAGAACTAAATATCAGTGAGCGCAAAAGTTGCCGCAATGGCAGCCAAGGAAATGCACTTGAAGATTAATTACGAGCACCCCCCTCCCCTTTGGGCCTGCTAATGTTGTACTGCACCAGGAGCCCATAACCCATCCTGGCTGCACCAGGCCTGTGGCTGCACAGTGTATGTAGCTATGGGAGGAGACTAGTTAAGCCTTTCTGCGCGACCATTTTATATTCTCTGTGGAGCCCTATACTCCACTATCGAACTTATAAGCACGATCTGAATAATCCACCCGCAAAAAACTGCTGTGAAGGAGACTACCCGCTATACTGACTTTAACAGACCACACGCGTTAGTTGATAACAGGATTCGGTCACAGTTCAATGTGAATTTTCCGTTCAACAAAGTTGGGGTCCTTCCGTTGGTCTCCTATTTTTACCCCGCATGTATTAAAAACATTGATTCGGGCCTCACAGCTGCCGAGACTCAAGTCTTATAGTTATTCCTTGAGCTGAGATCAATAACTCTTGTCGTCTATATGGTCCAACTAGCCTGCGAGAACAGCCGTCCTTCTTCGCTCCCGGTCCGAGTGGCTCGGGCCGTGAGCGAAGAAGGACGGTTTCAGCTGACGGTTTCGCAGGCTATGTCCAACAGTTTCAAACCACTGCTTTGCCATTCGTCAAAGCTGCCCCTCTCCGATGTTTTTTTTTCGTAAAGGGCGAATGCAACCCCTTTTATTCTATCCAACTCCCATTAGGGTGTTGTTTTTACCTGAATTTCTGAAATACCTATCTATTGATTTTCAATTAAGTTTGTAAGTGTGTACGTATGTATTTCTGTGAAGAATATATGAAATAATTCATATTTGTACTGCGGTTGTAGATACATATGAAGAGTGATCATCGCAGTAAATTTTCCAATTTAAGCAATTGGAAAGAAGAAGCCTGAAAAAAATCAGGGCTTCAACGGGAAGAAGCCCTGATTTTTTTCAGGCTTCTTCTTTCCAATTGCTTAAATTGGAAAATTTACTGCGATGATCACTCTTCATATGTATGTATTTCTATCCAACAAATTTTTTTATCCATCAATTCTGTCAATTTGATAAAACGTGGCTACCAAGTGTTTGCCGACGCACTGTGATTTGAGCTGTGGTCGAAGCTGGGAATACTGTATTACTTTGAAATAAAAGATACAGAAAGGACGGCCTTGTGTCCTCGAAAAGATTGTGTCCAGATCCCCTCAATTTGTTAATCCTCGATGCTGAGTTACACATACACAAATATTAAAACATACTATAAGCTTGTGCAGAACCTGAAACTTAACAGTCTTAACGGCAACACCAAAATGACACCGGAAGAGACTGCCGTGATAAGGAATTGCGGTCGTTTTATAGCCTGCGCAGCAAGCGTTTCCGTGGGGTTCGAGAGCAAAGGAAGACCGCCCCTGTTTTGGTGCGCCGAGGCTCGCGGCGCTTCCTTTTCCTCGGTCGTTCTTTGCTCCCCAACCCCACGGAGACGCTTGCCTGATTGACAATTGCTTGGATCTGCATGTATCTTTGTTCTAAAATTTATTAAAGGACTAGTGAGCAGCACACATATACTCCAGGGAATATTTTCCACTTGGAATTCAATGTAAGGAGAAACTATGCTCGCCCTGGGGCAGAAAATCTAGGAAGTTTAACTGACTTAAGGTGGCTCAATAGGGTTTTAAGAGCGCGCGCACCGATGATGCGAGCTGTAGTAATGTGCGCGCGCTAGCTGACGCAAGCTCATGCAAAGCAGCAAACAAGTCAACAATATAGCTCAAATTACAGCCCAGAAGTAGAAACAGAGAAACCATTTAAAAGGAAAACGTAAAGAAAATGATTTGGACCGAAAGGTCTTGTGTGTATTTTGATGAGACCGCCATTGTCGAGTTGCTCATCGACAAAACCGCGTGGTTCGAAAATTCGCGCATGCTCACATAGCGATCTTGGCGAGTTCCTATTCTGACGAGGTAATTGCCATTGAGGTGAAAACATAAAAAAATCCTTATCAGATTTCTCGACTTTCCTTCGGTGAAATTCCTTAAGATTTGGCAGAGAAGTTATTCGTTATTAGCTTTCCTTGCTTTCAATTTATCAGAAAAATTTGTAAGACAAGGTTTTCGCTTAGCCAAAAAAACACAAAAATGCTAAAAACGAAAAAACTACCTTGACAACCCCTACTTTTTTCGGTTTTAAAAGTTTCTTCTTGCCAGACTCTACCCGGTTTGAGCATATCAGAAAATTTTACCGAAGAAAATTGAAGAAAATTGAAATCAAAGCCAAACAGACGTCAAAAAATGGCGATGTTTGAGTAGTTTTAATTTGAGACTAAAAGCCTTGATATCAGAGGTGACTGTTGAACAGCAAATTTTGGCCCTTGTTTGTTATGTTTCAGTAGCTTTGATTAGGAAAATGGCAAAAAGAACGAGAATATTAACTTTCGATTGAGGCCACTGGCGCGCGATTCGTAATCTTGCATAACCCTATTGAGCCACCTTAAAGAATTCAGATCCCCGATTCTCCAATATTTATAGTTTCCATATCTGGAGACCCTTGGATCTCGGCCAGCAAAGTACATTTGCATGCAGGTCCCATGATCAGATCACATGACAAAACCCAGATCAGACTAGAAGACAGGATTATGGCACCGGAAATCTGAGGTACTGTATGTGTTTATTTTGCGTCTTGTAGCGGATCAGAGAAATAGCGGTGCGGATCTCTTGTAAGTGCGTCTTTAGCGTACGTGTAGCCGTACCCTCCTCCCGTTTTTCCTCGGGGGATGGTACGGCTACACGTAGGCTATTTTGAAATTACCTAAATTTGTTTAGAAATCAAGCTCGACTAAAGCTGTCGTTGCGCAATAAATCAGAGAGGTTCTCTCTATACTGCACTGCCCGGGAAGTTTATTTCGCTGTTGCCCATTTTAATTTAAATGCGAAGAATTGTTCCGTTTCCAATGATGAAGATTAACTTTGTCTTCAAAAACAATGTGGTAAATTATAAAAGAAAGCGCTTTCCAAAATAATCAAACATATTTTATGAACACTTGAATCTCAAAATTTGCGCGGTCGGTTGCACACGTGTACTTGACGGAAATAAAGATCTTATCTTGGCGTTTTGAGAATTTTGTGGCCAATCTGACCTCTAATTATTAAATATTTTTCGCTTTTCGTCGATTTCAGAAAACTTGTTTTTAAGATGTCTCAAGATGTCCCGGGGATATAAATGTACGCATTGTTTTCGCATCGAATTTTGCATGACAGCGGCAAGATCTAGGCGCCCAAAACAATTAGGCTAATTGCTATTTCTATTGCTCCTTTCGGTGAATGTCTTCCGCCCATTGTCACATTTCAGGCGTTATTTTGTCAACACCGTGACAACATCATCACGCCATGCTCCGAGCCACGCTAAAGTCACGTGACAATGTTGCGTCGTAAAGATCCCTTTGTTGACGTTCTGTCACATGATACTGTTCAGAATATTACCGGAAGGGGATAATTTTATTTTTCATTCGCGCGCAGCTTCGAAGCGGATAGAGAACTTTTACCGGCTTTTCCCTGCCAAGAAGCACCTCCTCACAGAACAAGAAAATGCTGTCCACCATGCAAAAGTTTTGCTCTTCCTCAGCTCGTTGTCTTCGTCCAGTGGTTAGTTCGACGAGTATTTTAACGCGAAATGCTCACCAAGCTAAAGCGCAGGCACCTTCAACGACTGGAAGTCCGAGCTCTGGCGATTACGATTTAAAGCTTGTAAACGGTAAGAAAACCTTCTCTTTTACTCTACAAAGTTAGAACTTTCATAGCGGCGTTTGCCATGTGCTACGTAAGCTAAGTTAGCATTTTAGAAGGATAAGACTTATATTAATGATGCCAAGTTTCTTGGAAGGAATGTCTTTTCGTTCAAAAGAAATTATACATGTAGTTTGTTAGCGTCTCATTATCTGTTTTCTCTTTCTTTATGACGCTGACAATAGTCGAGTATATTTTAAAAATTCCCAGTGCAAAAAGTAATAAATCGAGGAAAAGTGAACTTCGTATCTCTGAACCGGGGCAACCAGTTTTACCGGTATGTGGTAACTTGTGCTTTTGTCTTCGCGCTTCGTCGTTTGGCTACGTATGTTGATAGGATAAGAGAATTTACGTGGGTGAGAAGTCGACATGAAATGTGAAAGAAAGAATCTTCCATTTTCATTTCCTTGCTAGTCGTTTTGCTAAGCTTAGGCTAACATTAGCGTTTCTTGCAAAGGTGTCTATTTGTCATCGGAGCGAAGAACATCCGCACGTGTCGTTTTTTTAGCCATCAATTCTCAATGACCCCTGGGAGTAAGCAAATTTTTTAAAAGAGGTACACCATGTTACGTTCAACATATTACTGATTTCAGCAAGGTCCTGAGAAGCTTGGTTAATTAGAGATTTATCACTTATCTTGACATAGAGTCCAATACTTAAAAAAATATTAAACTGGCAAATTAAAAAAATCTGATTGGCTGGTTTTGTTATTGGTCCCTTGAGCTTGCACAGGAAACAATTTTTGCAGTCAAGAACACGTCAGTACTTTAAGGGGTAAATTCCGTCTACATGTGAGTTAGAAAGATGTTCTGAGTGCTTTCTGTAGTCAGGAGACACACTTCATACAAATAAGCTGGGTTAGACTGTGGGTTGCTCAAAAATCAGCTGGAAAAGATTAGTTTTGAGTTAGCATGCAGCTTACCAGCACTGAGTTTTAGTTTAAAGTGCCCATATCGTCAAAATTTTTATTTTCCCATCTGATCCTACATTTCATGCAATGAACATTGGTGAAAATTTTTTCGATCTGGATAAAAAGTGATTTTATTACAAAGTCTTAAAAACCTGAAAATCCTATTGTATTGCGGTCTACCCGTGCTGCTGATCGCATCGTCGACATGCTCAGATTTGTGACGTAAATTAAGGAACATGTGACTTCATGCTTGACTTTTCTCCCTTGTTTTACCTCTGTAAATTTAGCTTCGTAGTCCATGCAGAATGCTCCTTTGCAGCAATTTGTATGAACTACTAAGTTTAATTTACAGAGGTAAAACAAGTGAGAAGAGTCAAGGCTGAAGTCATGTGTTCCTTAATCTACGGCACAACTCATTCAAAACCAAGGGAAGACTGGTGCGAATGGTGAACCAAAATGGCGGCAAATTTGAACGTTTTAAAAACTTCTAAAAAGATTGCATTTTATCCAAATCGCAGTGTTTTTTTTGCAGAAGCTCATTGGGTGATATGTAAATCAGATAAGAAAATAAAAATTGATGATATGGGCACTTTAAGGACATTGCCTACTTTTGTGAGTTTGCACCATTCTGCGCATGGTTTAACCACCACATGTCACCAGGGTTGGCGTTATAATCGACTATGCTACCAAGTATGTGACTAAGCAAAAATTTCCCACTGTGACCAAATGAAGTTTAATAAACGTGTGCTAAGACTAGCAACACCAGAATAGCAGCGTATCTCTAACGCTAGCTCTTAATGGCTTCCAGCTGAAGAATTAGCTGTTATCTGTCGGAAATTTCACTGAATTTCAACTATAGACTGACATGTATCTGCAGATGGCACAGTGTGTGTGCAGAACAAATGAGAGACAAGTGTTTTCCTCACTTGGGAAATGTCAGGGAACATTAATGGACATTGTAAATGTTTTCAAAAGAGATAAATGACGTAAAAAACAATGCATTGTTACAACTACAGTTTGTGTTATAAAATGGATGTGGCAAGCCTATTAAAAATGTGATTTGTTTCTGGTTGTGAGGAAAAGCTATTATTGGACTGCAGAACCAGAGGAAGGTGGTCAGAGATGCTACAAGTGACATATTTGCACCAGATTAGTTAAGAAAACGAAAATGCTTTTTGTTACTATTTAGAAAACAGTCCTAAGAAAGTATGCACACTGATTGGTTAAAAATTGTTTCAATTACTCTATGGAGACACAGAACTAGGCACGAGCTGTTGATGTAATGATGGCACGAGCAAAGAGAATTTACATTTTGATATTCAAAGTTAACAAGTTCCTTTTTTGTCGCGGTGTTTTCTATTTCTTAAGTTGATTTAAGATCTTTATAAATGAAGGGTTTTGTGCAAATAGGGTGTGCAGGTACATCACTTTTTGAGCCGATTTTCATATTTCACAGGATCCAGCTAATTTTTGGCGAACTAATCTTTTTTGACATAAGAACATTCCCTAATGTTTTCGTTGATTTGCGCTTTTTTCAAGAAATAGTGTGCAAAAAACTCACTTTTCCAAGCAGTATCTTTTGAGGAATCTTGTATTCAACAAAAAGCAAAGGAAACCTTATGTTTGGCTAAATGATGAAATCACCAAATCGTCACATATTTTGCTGCTGGTTGTTCAAACCAATACAAGTTTTATTATTCATATAATTAAGCCAATCCCTTATTTCTGCCCCATTAGTGCAAGTGATTTAGTGCACTGAACGGGTTGGATTTGAGTCTTTTCTTATTGTGGCACCGGTTCTATATGAAGCCAGTAGATTTTTTTGATCTGTTTCTCCTCTTCTTTCAAAAACCAATGCATGTACACTGTATTTGAAAAAACTGGGCTGTCAACTCCTGTAACTGTCTAAGTCACATTGCATCAGAATCTATAGTACCTTCAAAGGATTCTCTTGACTTTAAGCTGGAATGGGGGAATGCTGCAATGCTTAAACTACTATAAACCACAAAAGTACTAAAACCCTGAACACAAAAAATCCCAAGTGCTGGATAAATGAAATGGAACTACAAAGTTTCCAAAACCAGGAACACATACAACAAACCCTAACTCTGGAGTATCAAGACCCACACTTCTGGGAATTCATTGTAAAGCACCTTTTTCCCTTGTCCTTTGCATACTAAAGGGGCATTGTCACACTATTTGGCAACTTTATAAAAAGCTAGAAGGGGTCTTCGCATCAATTGAATGATTTCCAAAACTAATGATCTAGTTTTGTTATTGAAGACTATTTGAAGGTACTGAAACAGTTTTCTGTCGTCTGTCGCTACGGATGGCATGGATGGAAATGGATTGGAACTTGAAAAAATTGGCCAATGTTTTAGAGTTTCGATGCCACGTGTTCCAAAAATCCTCAAGAAATTTATTATTGTTAACCCTCTATTCATTTGATATCTTTGTTGTAGCTTTACAGAAGCATTTTGTTTATGATTTAAGCCTCAAAGTAATGACTTTAGCACAGAATTGACCAAAAACAGCAAAATCCTTGTGACACAGCTGCTCCTTTAATTTATCCAATCTTACTGTTTAATTTCAGAAAGATGTATTTTAAGATTCAAGGCTAAATATCTCAAAACAATGGCTACCCCCATTCTTCTTTGTGCATTCTAATACCGTTAGCCCTTACAAAGATCAATACCTTATGTACTTTTCCCATATGGCCCTTATCTGGTGCAAAAACCTTTGTAATTAGTAGGCATTGTTCTTTTAAGCTTCATGTCAACATAACACAATAAGTTAAAATTAATTTGATTTCCATTATTAACTTTTCAAGCAACAGTTTTCATGTAAAAAATGTAGAATAAATGGACTACATAGCCTTAAAATTCAAAATAAATAGATAAATTCTGAATGAATTGCAGAAGCAGTGCTTATGGAACTTACAGTTATTTCACTATTTCTCTCTGATAACAGGTTCTGTATTGAGGAATCCGCGTTCAGAATACAGAATGGTGCGCCAATACCAAGGGAAGATTAAAGGGGTTATCTTGGACTGGGCTGGTACTGTTGTGGACTGTGGTGTATACTCGCCAGCTGTAGCTTTTTCTGAAGTTTTTAAAAATGAGGGAGTCCCAATCACAATGGAAGAGGCAAGAGAGCCCATGGGAACTCACAAGAAAGTGCACATCTATAAGGTCACACAAATGGAGTCTGTGAGGAGAAGATGGTTTGAAAAGTTTGGCCGCTACCCCAATGACCAAGATGTGGATAGGATGTATAATAACTTTGTTCCGTTGCAAATAGAATGTATCGTGGAGCACTCTCAAATGATCACTGGGGCTGTTGACACTGTAAATTTCCTCCGTGACAATATGGGCCTAAAGATAGGTTCAACAACTGGATTCACTACACCCATGATGGACGTTCTTAAACCGGCTGCTTCAGATCAAGGCTACACCCCTGATGTGTATGTTGCTGCTGATCAAGTACCTCAAGCCCGCCCATACCCGTACATGGTTTGGATGAATGCTATTCAGCTGGATATTAATCCGATTGAGGCTCTTGTGAAGGTCGATGATACAGCAGATGGTGTGAAGGAAGGAACATCAGCTGGCTGCTGGAGTGTGGGCCTTGCCAAGACTGTAAGTTGATTTTAAATAATTTGTGAATTATATTTAAATTTCAGTGTCCTAGTTACACTGTCTTTAAATGCCTAATGTGCTTTTTTGTGTGTGTGGAAATTGACACTCCAGCGTCAACTTGTTTTAAGATTGTAAAACCCAGAGTAGCCGGGCCACATTTGTGATGCTGTAGTTTACACATGCTGTAGTTTACACTTAGTTTATGCTTAGCACTGAAAAGTATAAGCGCTATAAAAATATTTTATTTTTATTATTATTATTATTATTATTATTATCGTTATCGTTATCGTTATTGTTATTGTTATTGTTATTATTATTATTATTATTATTATTATTATTATTATTATATTTTTCTCTAATGGACTTTTTATTGTCTCATTTCTGTTCCACTCAATAAATTAATGAAGTTTATACTAGAGTAAATTTCACTTAGGGCTTACCAAATTACACTTATTATAACAATTAACCCTTATCTGCAACAAATATGGCTAAAGCACTGGAAACCTTTGTGTAGAATAGTGGTGTCCATGACCCTGATCAATCACTGCAACTTCAACTGCAGTATATATTTGGCACAAGAAGAATGACTTATATCTGTTAGGAAGCAAGTCAATAGTATGAAGATCTTGCACTCATCACTCATTGTATGTTTCCTTTGTCTAGGGAAATTATGTGGCATTGAATGAAGAAGAAATAGCTGCTCTGAGTGAAGAAGACTATGAAAGAAGGCTTGCAAGGTCCTATGATATTCTTGCTAATGCTGGAGCTCATTATGTCATTGATACCATTAATGATTTGCCACCTGTGATTGAAGACATTAACAGGCGTCTTGCTGTTGGAGAAAAACCTTGAACATTTATTGAGAGTTGGCGTGTTTTGGTTACAAATAAGTTTTCTGCTGTCCTGGATTACAGCTTTTGTACTGGGGTGTGGGTGCTTATTTATAAGTGCATAATTATACTATATTTGTTTTGTTCTTTTTAAAGCTTTTAATTGACTTAGTGCTAGCAATGCCACTACTGCAGTGCATTGTGGTTCATTTACTGTGTTTTAATAGTTCACCACACAGCCAATAGTAGATTATTTATTATTGGCTGTGTGGTGAACAATGGTTTTATTAATATATTATTTTAGAAATTTTATTAATGCAGTTTAAAGGGAGTTCTGATTGTCTAATATTTGAATATTGATTGTGTTGCATACAGTAGTTACGAAATGGACAGCTCTTGTCGTGTGCTTTTTACCAGAAATTATGGAATTGAATGTTTTCTTATTCTTAAGTAAAATAAGACAAAAATTGTATGCTATTTTGAATATGGCATTTCACTGCAATTCATGTATATACACAATGTTTATAGACTGCGCATGAAAGTTTAGTATAAAAGAGAAGCAACATTTGTCTATTTCAATAATTCATTCTCAACTCGCAGAACAATTTTAAAATGATCATTAGAAATTATATTGTGAAAAAATTGCAGTAAGTGAAGGCCAGTTCTTGTTTATGTAGAACAACACAAGTCTGGCAAAACCTGGATGTTGCATGTAAAACAAACATTTCAGTTATGCAGGTTAGTTTTTTTACAATAAAGTAAGCTGGCACTGTTCACTTACTTTTGAAACTTGTAACACCCTCTCTATAAGAATACAATTGTCATGTGGAACATTTTGCTGCTCTTGTTTATACAAAAACTTTTAAAATAATGACGGTAATTGTCTAAAAGGAAACAAAGGAAACAATGTAATAATCTTCATAGTAATAGCATTCTGAATTCACTGTTATTTTAATCATCAAAAAATTATATTTGTGCATCCTACAATTAAACAAAGTCTACAGCATTGCTTCTGTTTCTGTGCAAGGTTGTGCAAATAATTTCATACTCCATGCTATTTTCCAAACACTCTCGTATATATAACTAGACAAGAATCACTGTTTTAGTAATCTAGTTTTATTAATATTTATGTGGACATCATTGGTATTAAACCAAATTAAAAAATAAATTAATTATCTGTAACTTGTTTTGTTCTGTTGTTTATTTCTGCTATCACATCATGTGGTAGCATTTAAGTTATGTTGACCCTTATGTCAATTTGTTGGTAATTCTCATCTTGATTTTGAGACTGGTCCCTTAATGTAATTAGGAAGTCACCATGCCCTCACCCACTTGGAACAAGGAAGGGTGCACCTTTCATTGTTGTTGTAAGTCAGGATAAATCAGGGGATTTAATACCATTGGAAGGCTAGGAAAATCTTGGGGCTGCTGTCCAGATGATGTTTTTCCTATATGAAGAAGGAACATTTGTTGAAAACCTCAAGTCTTGATGAATGGGTGGAAAAGATGGCTGTAACAGAAGGCTAGAAGCTGCAAGTGTATTTTGACATTTTTTATTTTGGCCAGGGGAAGTTTATTTTTATCAAGGGAAATTTTGAAATTGGTGTTGTGGCAACTATGCCTCGGCTCTTGTCCATAGACCTTTGCATAAATGGCGCCTAAATTTGAATAACAATACCAGATACATCCTTAGCCTCACATTCATGTTTCAAGACAAAGGAAATTTAACATGAATGTGAGGCTAAGGATGTATCAAGTATTGTTATTCAAATTTAGGCGCCATTTATGCAAAGGGTCTATACTCCCCTCAAAACCATACATTTGATTTTCAATATCCCTTGTTCATCCCCCATTATTTTGAGCACCTACAGTAAATCACTCTCGGCATGTGCCTTACTGTGCTTCGCATAGCTCTACACACCAAGTTTCATGCTTGCTGGGTACCAAACGGTGTTCCTCAACTGAGCTAAGTCTTTGTAATTTACTCGGGTTTCATTACATCACGTGCCACAACGGTGGTCGTGTGAAAATACAGACCTGCTCCACCTAAGATAGGTCCGTAATGCGTGCTCAAGTGAATTGAAAGGAAAGAAATGGTCCCCAGCACTAAAGTGATCATTAAGTCGATCAAGTAGCCTTTGTTGATTAAAAAGGCCACTGATTCATGGTTGGCACGGCTGTTGGATAGTTACTTGACAAGCCTAAGAAACCTACTAATCTAAACCTTTTCCCAGGGACTTCCTTTCTTCAAGTCTTAAGGTGCACGGGCTCTAGAAAGACTCTAGAAAGGTATACGTAGTTGGCTTGCAGTAATTAATTCAGTCCAGAATGATTGTGGCAAGTGCCTCGGTTTGCCTCATAGTGGCCATGGTCTTGCAGTGTAATAAGTGCATTTTTTGCTAACCTGCGATCAGGCGTCCCTTACATTTTATAAGGGACGCCTGATCGCAGGTTAATTTTCAAACGTGATCACGCGCTGTAACATTTTTTATAGAATTGTTGATGCGACAAGCAAGTTTTCCTATCCGATGTAAAACGCAAAAGTGGCCAGATAAAAGATTTAATAAAAAAACCGCATCTGTTAAACACTTAGCTCTCTCAGTAAGGGGAAAAGTGGATGGAAAACAATAGTTTGGGATACCATTATAGGTAAGCAGGGAATAACCTGCCATATTGCTTTAGTTGTTTCACGCAATTGCTCGGCGCAGTTGCTGCCGATACTGGACTCTTGGACCGCTAAGTGCTTCCTAACATGTAAACATAAACGACCATACTAAGTGGACAATCGCTTAATGACGTGTAAATACAAATTGCCGTTCACGCAGAAGTTGTCAATATCTCGCAGAATATTCATGTGAGACTAAAATCTCGCATTTTTTAATTTCACAACCTATTTTAAAATCACTAAGTTACTAAGATACGATATTAGCTACCAAATATTCAGATCATACTCAGCAACTCCAACATTGAAATATTGTGCTATGGGATTAAGAGGCCAATCACAAACTGAATCAATATCGTACCTATAA
This sequence comes from Platygyra sinensis, assembly GCA_019787425.1. NCBI lineage: Eukaryota > Metazoa > Cnidaria > Anthozoa > Scleractinia > Merulinidae > Platygyra > Platygyra sinensis. The sequence continues at coordinate 17,366 of JAHPZR010029268.1, read as the reverse complement.
AACGCATAAGCTTAATTGCAAAATCCACTTTAAGTTGAAGCAATATAAATAATTGATAACCACACCGCAGTCGCCCAGAGAGAAGCAAACTGACAGGTCGTTAAAGCAAGTTATTGGAACATCAATATCTGGATACTTAACCCTTTCACTCCCAAGGGGTCTCTCGGCTTTGACGAGTAAAATCGTCTGGCGTTAGACAGTAAAATCTATTAAGACACTCTTGGGCTTGAAATGTTTAAGGGACATAGTTTTTTAACCCTTTCACTCCCAAAGGGTCTACCTTTGACGAGTAAAACTGTCTGACGTTAGACAGAGTAAAATCTATAAAGTCACTCTTAGGCAGGAAAGGACGGTTTTAAAGAAGCTAAGCACTGTTTGCTCATCTTGAAATGCTCAGTATAAATCAAGTTTGTCGATTCGTTATCATATAATCTTCGCCATCGTGACAGCTTTGTTCCTTTCATGGTTGATGATGATCTCTTTGGTGTTTCTTTTTCACGTTTTCGTGTTTCTTTTGTACTTGGCCAAAACAATTCAAAGTACACTAAGTTCGTTTGGTTATACGTTCATGAACTGGTTTAACTGAACGTACTTGTTTCATGATCTCATTAAAGGAGCAGCTGTGTCACGAGGATTTTGCTGTTTTACGTCAATTCTGTGGTAAAATCATTACTTTGAGGCTTTAATCATAAACAAAATGCTTCTGTAAAGCTACAACGAAGATATCAAATGAACTTTATCAGAGAGGGCTAACCATAATTAATTTCTTGACAATTTTTGTAACGTGGTAGCATTAAAACTTGAAAAAATTGGCTATTTTTTCAAGTTTCAATCCATTTCCATCCATGCCATCCGTAGCGACAGGCAACAGGAAACAGTTTCAGTACGTTCGAATAGCCTTCAGTAACAGAACAAGATCATTAGTTTTGGAATCCAGTTAAGCTATTGTGTTGTATGACCTTGTATATTTTATGTATTAAGCTGTCAGAGCTTTTTCACGTTTAATCGTTGGTATTGTCCGAAACTTTAGAACAAAGTGAGAACAAATTTTCCACTGTGCTGCCGGCCGTCAAAATTTGTCCAAGGATTGTGACTTTGATTTCTATCTCATTTGAATGGAGTGCTTTGATAAAGAAAACCAGTGGACTAAACTAGCGAAAAAACCTCTGACATAGCCAAAATTCACGCAATATTAGTTATACAATGCTTTCGAGTGGATATCATGGAATGTACCTTGACAGGAGCCCGACCTTGACCATTAGTCACTTGAATTTCTCGCTATACACACGAACTTTCAGGCGAGTTTTTATACCAAGAAATAAGTGGGAAGTGAGATTATTCAATGATCTACCACTTCTACTAACTATGTTATGCCATGCCATAGAAAATGGCAAACACCACTCAATGCACCACACTCGCAGGGTAGGTCAAAATAAAAACAATCTAAATTTCTCTCCAAGTCATTATCTGTTTAGTGTTTTAGTGCACTCTTTTGTTTTTTGTTTGTGTTTTTTGTATGTATAGATGTCTGCATACTCTTTAATACTAAGCAGGACTAGTGTCTAACTAGAAATCCTAATTGTTTACTTATATGCTAGGCATTTACCTGTATGTAACTTATATTTTAGCATTTTTTTACAGTACCTAATTTCCTTTTTTTTCTAAATATATAAAACATTGCAATGATATGTAGAAATGGAAATGTGAGTAAACTATTGTATTGCATTGTATTGTCACAGTATTGTATTGCATGATGCTGGTGTTGTGGAGATAGTGTCTTCTGATTGGCTGTATGTTCTGTGACATGGTATGAAGGACTTTCTATCTAAGACACTGGGGTGTACCCCCTTGCCTGGGGTTTGGGGTGAAGATGAGGGCGCCTGAATTCTTTCAATTTTCGTGACTGTTTGTAGGGAGAGCGACCATTGTTTGTGATGTTGTTGAAGCAGCTTATAAAACAAAGAGAAATTGACAGGCCGAGGTACTGGTAAGGAATATTAACTTCCTTCTATTGGCTCGAAGAGAGATTAGTATTATTGACTTAGCAATAATTTGCCAATCTATTCTCTGAAAACTAGACTGAACTACTTCGTCTGGACTTCATCTTGAACTCAGCAAAAACAGATTATCAGCGGTGATCGACATCTACTACCATCCTCATCAAGGTCTGTGTCACTTTCCTTCTATTTAGAGTACACATAGTCAGCACTGAATAAGATTTGTACAGCTTTTACCCACCCTGATTTACAAGTCAAAATGGCTGTTGAGATAGCTGCCAGATTGAGTGTGTTTCGCATTTCAGAAGAGCGTGTCGGCCTTCTCGTGACCTGCAATACTGATGCATGTGATCAAGAGGACATCAGAGATTTTTTTTGTGTGATGGCAAGTGAAGCATTTGTTCTTAGATGTATTAGTAGTTCAATTCGACCGTAACCTCGGCTCAACAGTTCACTTGTTCAGAAAAACAAGAAAGTAGTAAACCAAAAACAAACAATTAAATGGTTGATCGCACTACATAGATCTTTCGCGAGAGCTCCTGTTCGCTAACCGTGTTGATTTCGTATTGTTCGAGAACTTTTCTTTTTTACAACTACGTCAATTTTATTCAAGAGAAAACTTAAGAATCCGCCCCTTCCGGAGGAAACAATACTCACAGTGCCAGTGGTCTTGTAAATTTGAGCCAAATATTTTTGGTTTCAAACACATTAAACCGCCGCATTCAGTTTCACAGTTTGTCTCCGCGCCGCACTTAGCCGCATTGGGCTGTATATTCTACATCTCATGATCACGCTACAGTTTGTTGGTGAATCTTACCCACCCTACCCTGGTGTTCTGGTTTTGTTGCTGTTGTCACTAGACCACCTTCGATACATCGATATTCCAACATGGCTTCGAGATTGTAAATGTTTTAGTTTCTTTTATCTCTCAATTCCCAAAAGAGACATGGATACAAAGAAAACAACACCAAATGCCGATAGTAGTTTGCCCTGAAAGTCTCGGAGCCATGCTAGAGTATATTGATATATCGAACGTAACATATTAGGCTCTTAGTCATACCATTGTAGTCGTATTGCCCTAGCTACTGAATGACAAACTATATGCTATTTCATTGATCACACGTCGTTATCACCCACATGCACACTAATGCAGCGTTTTTTTCACGGTTTCTTTCGCCATCTTGCTTCGAGGAAGGAAGGGGAGGGGAGTGGTGTCATTCAAAAGCTACCCAGTAGAAGGTTTTTTGATCAAAGTTAAAGAACATGGATTTGCTGCGAGGCGAGGAATTGTACTTCCAATTTTTCATACAAATGTCTCTAAATTTCCCCGCGAATTGAGACTCGATTTGCAGATAAATGTATGCACAAATGAAAACCTTAATTGTGGCTTTTTTAGAGATGATATTTCCCTCAACTGAGATCAGTAAATTCTTTTACCTAGTATCTTAAGTTTTTAATTCATAACTACTCCAGAACTCGAATTTTCTCTGAATCAGTTAGACTTAACATATTCTCTATACATTTACTGCAATTTTTGCACGTCAGAAACCAAAAGGTCTGTCCAGGTTTAGCCTGGATTTCAGCCGTCTCCTCCTCTCGCTAAGTCTCGGAGAGAGACGTCGTCTCTCTCTCAAGACTTAGCGAGAGGAGGAGATGGCTGAAATTCAGGCTAATCCAGGTTTAGATTTAGGTAGTCCAGATTTCAATGTTAATGGCACTAGAATATTAATCTCATACTAGATCCAGCTGACAACAGGGTCTCTATTGGGTTAACTGACTAGCGACAAAGGGGAAATTGTTATTGATTACCGACAAAAGGAGCAAAAAATCATATCGAAAATCTTAACAGACAAAGTACTGAAATTTTAACCGACAACCGCCATGTGGACCCCCTCCTCATTCAAATCTAGGCACAACGACAAGAGCCCTGAGAATGGCTCTCATTTTTTCAAATCAAGTGACTGAACTCAGTGACCAGGGGCGTTTACCATTTTATACAGGTGATATAACCCGAAAAAATCAACTCGTTCAAATGGAGCGAAAATCTAAAACCGGCTTTGGTTTTCAATGTGAACGATCCGCCTTGGGATTGGTTTGGCCACAAATGGAACAGGAAATCTTATTTCCGATTGCAAAATCCGGATTTTTACCTTGCTAAGGCTTTTGTTGGCTGTGCTGAGGGAAGAGAAGCATGCAACGTGTCTTGCTCAAACCACAACATAGAACGCCTTCCACTGGGATACAAGGTCTCATGATCTCTTTAAAATTTCACATAAAACCGTCCTCTTTTCCCTTAAAATAAATGATCATGTTTGCTTTTCCCCTAAAACACCCGGGAAGCCTTCAACATAAGCTGTTTACACTGATCAGTGCTCCGGCACCCGGAGTTCACTGTGACATCAGTGCACTAGTCGTCCAGCCATGAATAAGTACAACCTGCGGATGAAAATATGAAAAAAAATAATGAGATTATAGCTGCTAAATTGGTTCGTGAATAAAGAAGGCAACGTATATATCATCATAAGATAGTTATTGGAAACTTGATTTTAAAAGAGGGTAACAAAAAGAGACACACTGAATTACACAGGGGCTGCGAATAAAACAGAGACAAGGCTAATTTCGACCAGGGACAAAACTAGCAACAGAAATCTCCTGTTTCCTGTACTGATTTTAAATCATTTTCTTCCTAATTTTCTATTGTATCATGCGGTAAAAATCATATTTATTATTGTTGATAGTAATTATCATGTTTTTTATCTTTTGTTGTAAGCTATGCTTTGTTGAAAACCGCTTCTGTTTCTTTAGAATGGAAATTTTTACTAGAGGCATCTGCCATTGGATAATGCTATAAAGTTGGCGGCTTTTGTCG
>JAHPZR010029268.1:0-2500 GCA_019787425.1 Platygyra sinensis | reverse complement strand
CGTGAACCTTACTGGCGCGTGGCAGCGGGCTTTTAATACGTTTTAGGGGGAACCCACTGAAACCCTGACGAACTGATGTATCGCTGCCAAAAATGCAAAAGATCCTTTATCGGCCCAAAGTTTTCTCGTTAGAGACTTAAAGTTTGGAAAAATTGTGCATTTCTTTAATCCCTTAACACCCTTATGTTTACCCAAAATGACATTTTTAACCATTTAATTAAAACCATTTTGAAATCACTGGTTATCCTTGCAATGTGATTGGCTCTCAGCGGTGCGATTTATTCACGAAGCGCACTATCTTTTTCTCTAAATCGCATCTTTTTCTCAGCCAATGAGAATGGAACAGCGAACCAAAATAAGGCTTTTTTAAACTCAGCTAATCGATCACATTAAAAGAAAATGGAAGACAAAAGAGCCAATGTTTGGCAAATTTGGCTATTAAATTGTACGATTTCAAAATGGATCTAATATTAAAAGTGGCAATTGAACTTCGGGTCGTGCAATTTTGGTCTGAAAGTCATACTTGTGATTTCAAATCAAACTCGCGCTCGTTCGACTTTGATTTCAGACTAAATTGCACTCCACCCAGTTCAATTACCATTATGAATCTGGCTACCATGACGCTAAATGGGCCTTAGTTTTGCTGAAAAAAAGCTATTCTTTTACCAAAAACGTAGATTTCCCAAAAACTTACAAAAGTGTACAATATTTTACTTTGGTGTACGCGCATGAGCCAAAGTTTGGACTTTCTCGGCCCTTTTATTCTCTCTTTTTTTATTATTATTATTTTATTTTACAATGTGAGGCACTTACACTACTAACGATACTACACTCTACTTACAATACAACACTCTACTTACAGTACTTATTTACAATGTAAGGTGCTCACTCTGCTAGCAATGCAATACTCTACTACATATACACACTTTTACGTACGTAATATATACAGGGGTGGGGCGGGGGGCTTGGGGGGTGTAAAGTAAATTTCTATGACACGAGCTTCTAACTCAAAAAGGACAAAAAAAATTCAATTAAAATATTTTCTCCGCTGATTCATTGAAAAATTAGCTTTATATATGTTGCATATCGAACCGGGGAAATCAGAAGGAAAGGAAAGAGCAAAAAGAGAGAGAGACCCTAAACTGGTAAAAGTTACTAAAGAAAAAAAGGTTCAATTTCTTTCTTGTATTGTTGTAAAAAAAACTTTAAAATTTTCAATAGTTGGAATATTTCCTTTGCCTCTGCAAAGCCAAATGTAGAATCTTGCAAGCAGGAAAATAAAGTTAATTACAGCCTTGTTTTTTGAAGTATCAGGCTTTAGGCCCAAGACGACAAGATTGTTAAGAAGATAGTCGTTGGATAGACGGTTACGGTCCTTTAGAGAGGCGATAAGGCGTTTCCAAAAAAGTTCTATTTTTCTGCAGAACCAGAAGAGGTGCGTGAAATTTTCAGCTTCCTCATGGCAAAAAGTACAACTAATGTCATTTTTGTATCCCATTTTGACTAAGGATACATTTGTTGCCAAAATTTGGTGAAGGAATCTAAATTGAAATTCAATCAGTTTGGTGCTTTTAGTACATTTAATAGCAGTCATGTACGCGTCATGCCAGATTAGATTGCGAGCCTCTGGGAAAACCTTGGTCCATTTCTCTTGACTAGAAATTTTATGGTTACATTTTGCTTCCACCAGTTTTTGATAAGCCAGTTTGCTGGGCTTTTTCGATTTTAAAAAGGCGGTTGCGAAAGACTCTTGTTCTTTACCGTTTAGTGGTATACTAGGTGGTTTTTTATTTTTCCAGAGCTCTCGGAGGGTAGATGTCATTCCGCATAGTGTCAAAGGGCACACCTTGGTATGATACTTGCTTTCAAATTCTGTTTGTGACAAGAAAGTACTAGGTTATTCCTTTACGATTTGGTTCACATGAGTAATGCCCATTTGATAATAGCTTTTATAGAAAACCGGTTTATCCATGATTCTAATCAAAGAATTATACCATAAGCTTTGTGTGAGGAAGGACTCTACCGTTTCTATCGAGCCTTGAAAGTTTAATTCAGACCATATCTCGAGAACCTCTTTCAGAAAGGGGCTGAGATTGATGGAAAGCTTCTTTGAATCTTTAATGTCAAGGTTGCCCCTAAACACAGTCTGGCCTCCAAGTTTTTCAAGCTCAGCATCAAAAAAAATTTTCCATTTCCCCTTGTTACTTTCGTCCAGGTACTTTCTAATCCACACAGACTTAAGGGCTTTATTAAAAGAAGCTATATCAATCATTCTAAGTCCTCCGTTGCCATAGTCTTGGGTGATAACGTTTCTCTTGATTTTATCACCTTTACTGTTCCAAAGGAATTCAAAAAAGAGGTCATTTATTTGTTTTATAATCTGAGAATTTACTTGAAGAGGCGATAAAAGATGAATTACTTGAGATGCAATCAAACTCTTAAGAACTGTTATTTTCCCAATGAGACTTAGTCTACGAACTGACCAGCAGCCCAAGCAGTT